>PVJI01001204.1:0-194842 GCA_004026765.1 Micronycteris hirsuta | reverse complement strand
GAGGAATATCAACAGGGGAGTGGTAGGGGGAGAGGGTGGGAATGGGGCACAGAACAAGTAGCATAAATGGGAGGTAGACAACAGACAAGGGGAGGTTAGAACAGTATAGGAAGTACAGGAGCAGAAGGACTTATGTGTATGACCGATGGACAAAACTAAAGGGAGGGGAAAGGGGGTAAGGGGGAGGGGGGAAAGAAGGTGGGAAATGGGGCAACTGTAACAGCATAATCAATAAAATATAGTTAAAAAAAAAGAAATCCTGCTCTATTGTTTATGAGCTGGCTAACCTTTTGCCAGTTGTTGAACCTGTCTAAGCCTCACATTCTACATCAACAAAATGGGAGTGAAAGTAACATTCCCAAGATTGGGGTAAAGATCAAATAAGGAAATGGATTTAAATTTTTCTTCTAATTTACATAGCACTATAGAAATCATCATTACAATTTTTCTAATATCACCATCCAGTTGGAGGCTGTGAGTATCACTTTAAAGTATAACTTAAGGACAACGTTAAACTAATAAATCTGTCTCAATACGTGCTTGTGGAAAAATTTATTTTATTTCTCTTAAATGCCTTGTGTTCTACGTATATGCCTATTATTACAATTTGTCAAAGGTGTGTTTGTCAGCCTCTATTTGAGTTGAGGTCCAAATAAAAGTTTTACTGCGTATATGGGGAAAAAGGTGATTCCCTAGACAGTTTTCTATGCAACAGGTAACCAGTTCATCTTGGATCACCCAGAACTTTCTTGGTGTTAGCACTTAGAGTTTCATGTTCTGAAGACCCACTCAGTTCATTAAGGCCAGAAAATCACCATCCCTAAAGTCTGGCCCCAAACAGGGCAGAGGCAAGTCCACTGATTCAGTGGCCACCACGAAAGCAGAAGAGAGGCCTGCTATTCAGGTCCATCTTTAGGGGAAAGGCAACCCCCGCCGCCGTCACATTCAGTCCTGAGGTTTCGTGCGCAGTTTGGCCAGTGCCCGCGGGATTTACAGGTCTGGTGCTCAGCCTTCTCAGTCCTCACGCACGGCCATCTACCTGCTAGGTATTACTATCGCCTCATAGACCCAGAATCCCCATCTTTCCAGCTCCTTCCCTCTTCCCCTTGTCTTTCCTCTCCTGGGGGGCATTACCCCTTTGAAAAAAATGGGGTTTCTTCCCTTAGACCTGCCCTTTTCAGGGAAGCCACTTCAGTGATTGGCTGGTAATTTCCTGTCTCCATCTTGTTACAACTTATTATTAATTCATCTCCTAAATGAACAAAAACAATGCCTTCAGTTTAATATCTGGCTATGTGCCCCTTTTGGTAGGGCTCACATTATATCTTAAGTCACTTATTGATAGAAGAAGCATGGCTACAAGAAAAACATCAAGATCAATCCCAGGTATCTATAACAGAGGGAGTATTCTGTTGTCTTAATATTTTTATAGAATAAATTTTTATTTATTCTTCTGCTCCTTCTGGGCATAAGCACCCTGGAATGGAGTCCAATGACTGATCATCTTTACACAGAAATATCCCGGGGGGGTGAGTAGTGTCCTCGTGGGCTTGTGGAGTCATTGACTTCAACAGGACTATGCTGTTGCCTTCATTTCTTACATTTTGTCAGAACTCAGTGGCAGTTAATCTGATGCTATCGGTGGCTACTGCTTGCTTGTTTGCCTTAGTCCATAGCTTGAACCATCCTTTTGTTTATTTTTAGTTCTTTTTAAAAGGCCCTCTTTGTGGTCATAGGCGCTGTAAGTAGATGGAGTGGAACCAGGAGTTAATGTGTAAAGTTTTTCATCTTTGGAGAGTTTTGTTTCCAACTAACTCTGGGTCACATGTGCACTGAGTTCACTTTTTGTTTGGATAGAATGCTTCAGCTTGGAAAGAAAGAACAGGAAGTGGTACATTCCAGCCCCCAGGCAGCAGCTTCTGCTTGTTAAGCCTTTCTTGACAATAAGGTCACAGACATTTAGTAAGGGCAGCTCTGGGAAGTAATTTACAAATTATGCTAAGAGCAACAACAAAAAAAGGTTTATTATTAAACGAGAAATGATATAAGCACACTAGCAGAAACAAGGTTGTAAAATGAGTTCGCCTCCAATCCAAGTATCATATGACTATGCCAATTAAAGGGTGAGGTACTTCAGATGGGAGGGAAACCAAGACCAGAATCATCCTCCCTGCAAATCAGCAACTTGGGCATGGACATGGAGGAGGAAAAATGTAACTGCCGCCTAGGCTGTGAAGGTTGGCGTCCAGAAGACAGAAGCAAAGAGCTGCTTTTAAGGACCCAGTGAAACACATTCAAGTTTGAACCATAAAGCAACCAGAGAAAGCAAGAGCAGCTATCAAATAGTTGGTGCTTCCTGAAGGAGGAACCAAAGAAGGCAAAAAGCATGGCTGCAGCTATTACAGATGTATCCTAACAAATACATGCATTCAGGCCAGAAAAAAACGACTGATTACCTTCTAGTCTTCTCTGAACTCTGAGATTAACAATTTCTTGACATTAAGAAACTATTTCCTGTTTCTTTCATTCCATCTCTGAGGATGTCCCAGCATATAATCTATGACATTCTTCCAGTGTCAAGGAGACCCTATAAGGATCTGGTTGAACCATGGATCACTGTTCTCATAAATCTGGCCTCTTTCCTAAACTGAGAAGACGCAGTGCTGGCATTAGAGAGGAGACACAAATACCATCTAATATCATGACGATGAGTTTCTGGCTAACTTGGCCCAGTTGTCCAGTTATGCCAGATTATAAAGCCAGACTGTTGACATCTTCAAAGAGAAAAGATGGTGCAAAATGTACATTCTTACTGTAAGCACACTTCGTCATTCTGAAACACCACAAAGAATCTGCGTGTACCTGAATTATCCATTCTAACCAAGCCAAGAAATCATTCACTGGGTAAAAATGGAAACTGTCAAGTTCATTACAAAACACAGCTGCTTGGAAAATTCATGAATACTTATTGATGTCCTTTAAAAAACAAAACAAGAAGGGATTGTCTGTCAAATGAGACCATTTCTGGACTAAACATTATTCAGGTTGCCCCTTCGTTGTTGTGCTCAAAAGATGGTGCCCTCTTCTTAAAGGCACAGACTCCATCTAGTCTCCCGGCACGCTGCTTTGTTATTAGTAATGCCATTTGTGTTTGAGCTAGGAGGGAATCCAATGTCAGATGAAAGGGGTTTCTCCTTTTCATGAATTAGCCTTTCTTTTGCCATGCCATCAAAAAAGTGAGGACACTGCTAATTTCCCAAATCTTTTCCAGGCTGGCAACAAATGATTCAAGTAAATCACTGGATGCCTTTATCTCTGAGTGACTCATGCTGGTGAGAGCCAACTTCATGGGTTTGAAACCCAGCTAAGTTCTCACTGCCTCCTTTGTTTTTTATACAGCACAGCTAGGTTTAAGTGAATGCAAAAATTGTTTTCCAACCATACAACTTGTTATTGGTTATATCCCGTGAATTTTCATCTGCCTATTTGGCTGGATCCAAGTGTTATGCTGATATTTTCTTTGCAATCTGAAATATAATCTTGACATAATTCTGGAAAATTATAACTCTATGGTATGTCCCCAAAATAAAGAACATCTGTTTCATTTTTTAAAAGGGAACAGCATTAGCTTTTTTCTTATCTTCTCTAACTGAATTTTATTTTATTCGAATTTTAAAAAGATTATAATATGCAAGAAAATGCAGTTAATAATCTAGTGTTTTAGAAGATAATCTTATATATCTGAAATGAACTTGAGAAAATGGCAAAGAAGGGATTTAGCCAGATGGTTTTGTTACAATAAACTCCAAACCATTTTCTCAAACCAGGTAAAATCCTCTCTCTCTTTACTAGGAAAGAAAAAGAATAATTTTATATTAAGATTACATGTCTCCTTTTATTAGGAAGAGTCAAAGATTTGGAATCTTCAGGGTATAGTTCCTAATTAGCTATATTTTTCTCCTAATTCAAGACTTACTTCCTCTGAGTTTCTGAAGACGCAAAGATCCTGCTGACTTTGAAATTACACAGAATTTTTAAATGGTCTTAAAGAGCAGTGTTATTGTAAGTATCCTAATGTGTTTGATAATATCATCTTTCAAGAGTAAGCAAAAAAAGTATAGTACTCTTTCAATCCTCTCATTCATTAGATCAAAATCAAATTCATCTGAAAAGCCATAAAGATAAGCACTATCAGCTGGTTAAGCTGTCGCCACACACAGAAACTGACTAACCCAAACAAGTTATGTGAACCATGAAGGCAAGAGACATTTCTCATCTTTTCTTGTGAATAAAAATGCTGCCTGCTGTCAATTATACCTTAAAACAAATAATAAATATTAAAATTTAATTATTGCGGAGACTCATCAAGGTCTTGCATTTGAGATTCTGATAGTAATAAATGTGCTCTTCATTCAAGAATTTGAAGTGACATGTTCAACACTTTCAATGTATAGTTTATTAAAACTAAAAACCTCCAAAATGTCTGTAAGAGTTAAACAAGCTGTGGCTCGGCCAGTGTGGCTCGGTTGATTGGAGCATCATCATGTGCACCAAAGGTTGCATGTTCGATTCCTGGTCACAGCACATACATACCTAGGTTGCAGGTTCAGTCCCTGTTGGGGCACGTGTGGGAGACAACCAATAAATGTTTCTGTTACATTGATGTTTCTCTTTCTTTCTCTCTCCTGGAAACAATAAATGTATTTTAAAAGATTTTAAAAATTAAGCAATGTTTCAGTAAAAAGAACAGGGAGTTTTAGAGTAATTCAACTGAGACAAGAACAGACTTATGTTTACCTAAGGTCATGTATTTGCCAACTGCAGAACCTCAAGCAAGTTACTATGCCCTCTGAGCCTTCATTTTCACATACTAAAAATGGGATAATGGATCTTACTTTAGAAGGTTATTTTACCGGTTAAGTAAGAGAACATACAGAAAGCATTTACCACATTATTGATATGTGCTAGGCATTCAAGCTGTAGTAGGACCCCGACACTATTAATGAGAACTTGCTCCCTTATACTAGTTGATATCCTCAAACTGAGTATTTCGCTAAAGTAGAAATAAATTGCTTCTGGTAATACAATGATTCACAGAGGAGGGCTAATGAAAAGTCCTCGGGACTGGCTTCACACCATTCATAGATGTCCAAGGACCAGAAGATAGTGCTTGTGGGATCTGGGAGTTTTGTGTGCTAGTTACCTCTTAGGGCTGTGAAACAAGGAATTCACTTAAACTGCCCTGCTTTTCTTATGCTCCAGCTTCTTTGCATACACTGGATTTCAGCGACCTAAGTAAACCATGTAGTGTTGGGGGCAGCATAATATTAAACAGATGCACTGAGAAAAAAAAAGTAACGTGAGATGACAACATTTAGTCACTAAGGTTCTGCAAAACAGGATGTTCTTTCCACGCCACCTCTTCCTCTCATTCACTGGAGATGACGGGTTACAGTGCTTTGGTGCTTGGCAATTATCATCCCAGAAGGAACTTGGCATGTCCACGAACTAAAGGTGTGTGTAGAACTTGCTTTCCTTTTCTTTTTTTTTTCAAAGGGGTTTCCAGAATGGTAGCTGAGAATATATAATTTCCTATAAAAGCATAACTTAAATCCCTTGAAGGGGAACAAGAAGAGTTCAAACTTACAAAAGCTATTATGATAAAAATTTCTTTATAAGAGCTGTAATTGTTAGGGTATCTTAAATAGAGAGCACTTGGGGAGAAATCATAAAGAACTAAGAGATCTAACAATGATAAATCAAGAGAAATTGGCACCTAGGAGTCTTAGGTAAAGCACACTTCAATATCTAATCAACACAATCTTCATACGGTCAACTACCATTTGCTACATGGCTATCAAGGTACTATGGGAGCCACACAGAATACATTAATATGAAACAGTCTGACTTTAGAGTCTATAAGGGCAGGGAGAGACACATTAAAAATGAATAGTTTTGTAATGTAGTAAAGCCCAGTAACATTTGCGGCCACAGCATCAGAGGAGCACCAAGGAAGGGTGCATAATCTTGCTTTAGAGCTGTCTGAGAAAGATTCCTGACAGACGTAACAGTGTGCTTTAACCTTAAAGGATGAGTAGGAGTCAACCACTGGTGAGGAAGGGAGGAAAGGCCATTCCAAGAATAAGAGACCACACGAAGAAGTCTTAGAGATAAGAAACAGCATGTGCCGGGAACAGTAAATGAATCAGCATGGAAGCTTAGAGTATGGCAGAGAGTAATGAGAGAGAACAGTGGGATGCAGTGTGTGGAGGATCCTGTAGGACAAGGATGGTACAGATAATGAAGAGTTGAAGAGAGGGAGCAAAATGGGTCAAATCTGTATTTTAGTTAAGGCCTTCGGATAGTATTATAGATAGAGTTGAGAGGGAAAGTGAAACAGAGGGAGAAAGAACAATCAAAACTGTTGCATTAATCCAAGTAAGAGACGATAAAGACTAGAACAAGGTCATGATAGCAGGAATGGATAAAAGGGATTCATTAAAGAAGGTTTGGAGGCAAACCTGGATGGTCTAGACAAGTGATAAGGCGGGGGATGTACATGAACTTCTGGATTTCTAATTTGGGTAACTGAAAGTTTGGTGAAGACACTGAAGAAAATTAGGAGCGAATGAAACAGAAAGACAAAAATTCACAGTCACTTCCATTTGTGAGGCCACGGAACTATGTAACAGTGACAGACAGGAAACTGGGTATGGAAATCTAAAACTTGGAGAGTTGGGCCTGGATATGTATGTGGAAGTCATTAGCAAGTAGGTATTGGATTCATCAGAATGGGGCGTTTCGCTCAGGGGAAGCGTACAGAGTGAGACGAGCTTCTTATAACCCAGGGTTATGGGATAGTTATTGTGTGGGTGGAAGAAGTGCCAGGAAGGAGTTGGTCAAAATGATACAAAATAGCTGGAGAGTCACAGTTTCATGGCTCTTGTGGGAAAAGGAATTTCAAGAAGAATGGAAGGACCCGCAGCACCAAATGTAGCAGAGGCTCAGCAAGATAAGGGCTGGCAGCACCCACTGGACTTAGCAATCAGTAAGACCTTGGTGACTGAGGAGAGCTGAGGCATCAGAGGGATGGAGGGGAGGTCAGACACAGAGGGCTGAGGAGTCGACAGGAGGGAAGCAAGTGGAGACACTTCTCTGGAGGAGGGAAAATCAGCGATGGTTCCACAGGAAAACTGGGGACAAGAAGTGGGTACTTGCCTACTGCTTGTGAAAACAGGGACTTCACTTGAGCATATTCATAGATTGAGAGAAACATGGTAAGGTCCATTTTCTTTGATAAACAAGATCAAAGATATAATACATTAATAAAATATGAAAGCACTTAAAAATTTATTTAAAACCATAATTCCTTCTCCGACAAATCTCTCATCTTTATGCCTAGCGACCTTCAATTTGGACTGATTGTGCTTTTCCTGACTTTTTCAGCCAACATTTCTGCTGGCACCACTAATAAGCCCTGAATGCAAGCAACATAATGAAGAAGGAAATAGAAGGGGGAAAACAAGGTCCTGAAAATTCAGACTGGAAATCACCTTCTGAAGGGGTCCAGGTTTGGCTGGCCACACACTGAGCAGTGCCAAGTTGGCTGTGCTCCTTTGAAATGCATCCAAGCTACAATCTCAAATGCTAAACACCGCAGAGCCCTAAAACAGTCATACGCTATAAAGTATGGGCTTGGTCCACTTACAGGGTTGTTATTTTCCAGAGAGAGGCCATGGTATCTGTAAGTGGTGGCATGAAAGCGATTACTTAATTATCTTATTTCCCAGCAGAAGCCAACATCTAACGATCGCTGCTTGGCCGCATACCTTCTGGTGTCATCCCTTCTCTGAGAACACCCGGAGTGGTGAAATCCAGGGCGTTCTGACAACACCTCTGGGTGTGTTGTACTGACTTTGGCCAGCCCAGGAGCTCTGCCCAGTTTCAGGTGGCAGACTCCTCTTGGTTATTCCTGTAATAGTAATCCCAGGGCAAAACCAACACAGAAAGTAAAATGTGTTTTTCCTGCTTATCTGTCTATTTCACTTGATTTGCATAATTATTTTAAAAGAAACCGTAAGGACCTCTTGCATTCACAGCCTTGAAGGGAAAAAACCTTATTGGATATATTTTTTATAATCTGCCTTAAATTTGTTTGGGGAAAAGGCAGAATATTTATAAACTTAAAAAAAAAACCAACAATAATGTTCATGTGTGAATACAGAAGTCAACCCATGAAGATTCAGTGAAAAATCAAAATACAATTAGCAGACTGAAGAGAATACATAACATCGGCTACAGATGCTGTTTTCCAGGTGGTTTCTAGAAGTAAGTGGCAGTACTTAGAGCTCTTCATTTTAAACTCTAAAGACTAAGGATTCCAGACAGAGCGGTGAAGATGCATGCAGACAGAGTGAGGACCCACGCCAAGTGCACACCGTGACATCGACACCCCAACAAGGGGCCAGCTCGTCGTCCGTTCCTGTGCCTGTCTGCACTTCTACCCAGTCCCATTAGGGAATTTCACTGGGCCCTTCCTAATACTTCCCCACAAAAGCCCACTCATCTCCTCTCCAGGCACCCTCTGAAATCAGTCAGGATTTACATATAAAACAGCGAGTTTTCTTTCCTCAAAACCCTCGAGGCGACTGAGAAAAGCCTCCAGGTGAACCAGCTGAGACGCACTGGTGGCTTCCTCGATTTTTGTAACGTGGCTAAATTGAAACGGAAGCTACAACTTTTTTAGGGGTCTGAGCCACTAGTTTCAGAGCTGACAGTGGTAGCTGAGGTGCAGAATAGCTCGATGAAGTGTCAGACACTTATAAAATGTTTCAAAAGCCTGTTCCGGGGAATTTAATGTTTTCTGTTTCCAAGCTCTGGGCGGGCGCTGCTGATTCTTCTGCTTAGTGTTGGAGCTACTTTGTTACCACAGCAATTAAAACACTGAGTTTCACATCAAGTCACATTCATGTTTGTTCGTAACCCTGGACAAATCAATAAATAATAACTAGGAACAGATAATTATATACAAAACTGCAATTGTTTATTGACACAATAAGAAACATTTTTAATTATAAAATTGAAATTAAATGTTCTTGCCTAACGTCATAGAGGATTAGAAAACAAAGGACCATTATTCTTTTATTTTTTTTTATTTTTTAGACAGAGGGGAGGGGAGGGAGAAAAAGAGGCAGGGAAACATTCAGTTGCCTTTGTACAGGCCTGACCAGGGACCAAAAGTGCAACCCAGACATGTGTCGTGACCAGGAATCAAACCAGCAACCTTTGTCTTTGCAGAACGTCAGCCAACTAACTGAGCCACACCAGTCATGGCCAAAGGGCCATTATTCTTAAAAGGTTTCTTCGGGAAGGTAAGAGTAGAACATTTACTTGATGGTCCTTTTTCATGATGTGGATGAAAGAATAAATCTTGACTGACTACCTGGGGACTGGGGGGGGAGAAAACATTATATTTTTAAAAATCTAAGTCAAGATTCTTAACTTTTATTTAGAGCCTGTATTGCATTCCAGAACTTACAGCTTATATGTTAGAGCGGGGTTTCGGAGCCTGTTAGGAACCAGACTGCACAGCAGGAGGTGAGCTTGAATGTAATGTGCTTGAATCATCCTGAAAACATCCCCACCCCAGTCCATGAAAAAATTGTCTTCCATGAAACCAGTCCCTGGCTCCAAAAATGTCGGGGACCACTGCTCCGCAGGACTCCTGGGCCATGTGGCGTGCATGTGTGTGCGCACACGGAGCTAGCGACAGCACTTAGAGACTCGCCAACTCACACCAACCAGTCATCTGCGCCCGCTCTAACGGACGCCCTGCGCCTTCTCTTCCTGAGGCTACCAGCTCGCCCTTGCCCCCAGGATTCCAGCGACACCTCTCCTCCCACCTCCTGGTCCTCAACTCTAAGTCATGATTATCCTTTCCCTGATTAAAAAAAAAAAAAGACTGAACGAATACAGGAGAGAATATATAATTGACTCTGTAGGGTTTTGCTTTTTAAGCTCTCAGAGCAAATTAAATAACATACAACAGGAAAAAAAATCTGGTCATTGTTCACACTATTGTTTCTAAAAACGTGAAATTTCACCATGGTGCCAAACCATACAATGACTAATCAAGAAGAAGCCAATAAAACATGACAGATCCTAGGGATTAGGCAACAGCGAATGACCCAAGGCCTCTGGCCATCAACCACTACGCCTGTTGTTCAAGACCAGCCAGCACAGGCATTCACGACATTGAAGTGTTTTTTAAAAAGAAGTTCTATTTGAGAAATCCTACTGTAATCTTCCATGTTTAAAAGTGATGGGAACTGCAAGAATAAAAACCAAAAACTCAGTGGCTTCCTCAACCCTTCAATTGTTTATTATTTTTACAAAGCAATTTTTTTAAAGATTTTATTTATTTATTTTCAGAGAGAGGAGAAGGGAGGGAGAAAGAGCAATGTATGGTTGCCTCTCACATGGCCCTCACTGGGGACCTGGCCCGCAACCCAGGCATGTGCCCTGACTGACCCTCTGGTTCCCAGCCCACGCTCAATCCACTGAGCTACACCAGCCGGGCTACAAAGCAATTTTTAATGCAAGCAAACCTGTTGCCGCCCTGAAGAAATAGGATGCCTGCAACAATCTTGCAATCGTCTGTTTAAACTAAGAGACTTTATGTTTGAGCACAAAAACATCATTGTACTTAGAGGGGTCAGAAAACCTAGAGGTTTCAAGTGGGAAGATACGTTACGTGGCTGCCTAGAAACTACTGATGGAGAAGCAGCTTCAGAGTATGGAGACTGACGTTGTCTTTCCTCCTCATGGAACTTAAGACAAGTTGTTTAACTTTATTAGTCCTTAATTATTATATCCCATACGGTGGGATATTTATGTGTTCTCCCTCTGCTAAAGAGCTGGAAGGTCAATTAGATAACCAGTGGAAAAGGTGTCATACGGACATGAAGCCTATAGCCCATTTCTAAGAAGCTTTACTTCTTCCTTCTCTTGGGTGGGCCTGGCTTCTTTGAAAACATCAGAAGTGAGGAATTAGTTGAATAATAAAGGCAACACAAAAACATTTCCATTCCGCCCTTCCCATTAGGTTGTGACTCATCCTTCAAGTGTGGTATTACCGTAGCTTCCTCTGGAAGCTGAACGTCACAGGCAGATTACTCCCTTAGGCAGCAGATCCAGTGTCTTGGGCTACATGAATGTCTAAATAGTGTAATAATAGCGTTCTTTATGTCACCCCAAAAGATGCCTCAAGGTCTGATGGGATTATTAGCTATTTTATTAAAACAGTAAAATTAATTTAAAACATCATTTTCTGGTAAGTCCAGGCTTTTGTAATAGGGGAAAGGGGTAGAAGGGACAAGTCGTTGAGTTTGAGAAGAAAGCTAACGAAGTTATTACCCTGCGAGACCCTTTGGAAGGGAAAGCATTTTCTTATTTCATAACATTCAAATACATAGCTCCGGCTAGGCTCAGACCTTAACCTTCCCCCCACCATCCTCCTTATTAACTCTGTGGCCTTAACCCTTTCTTCTGCCTCCATTTCCTCATCTCTAAAGTGGACTAAAAATAATAGCACTGAACCTCAGAATTATAAGAAATGAGAGAATTAAGCACTTGGCACGTTAACCATTCAGTTTCTGTTTATGGTGCTGTGTTTAATAAGCACATAGTAAATGCTGGATAGCTATTACAGATAAAAGAGGACCCATCTGTTGTTTAGAAATACTACCATGTTTCGTAATGTCCAAAGCAAAGTTATTTTATTCTCACTTGGGATGTGAAGTGCTAGAACATTGAGACAAAGGAAAAGGAAATACAAAGAAACAAAAAGCAAAAATAGATTAAAGCTGACAAGAGATAAGTCCTTATGAAAGGTACAGATTAATACTCAGCCTCAAGGAATCTCAGTCGGGGAAGAGACTTTAATACCCATGTAAACTAACTCCTCTCTCCCTAACCCGGGCCTCCACTGTAGGTCATGCTCACCTAGAGATCAGTGAAGACACTAATCCTTAAACTCCCAAATAGCTCTTCTCCTAAATCACAGTTGTGAGAGTGCACAGACCTCGAAAAGTAACATGATTTCATGGTGGTCTTTGATTGGTGACTGTCAACAAAGCACCTAAAGTGCACAGAGCATATGAAATTAGCCTCACTATGGCCTTGAGTGCTAGCGCTTAAATTAAGAGCAAACTTTACTTTCTACGCATTTTGCTTCTATTTTATACTTCCCACATGGCAATAGCAGTCTAACTCTTTCAGAAACACTTTCTATTAATTACTGTTAATTAATTTCCAATAAGTGTCTGCTAGGCAAAAATCCCACCCAGGCATCAGGTTGTAGAACATTTTGATGAACCATTTGCTGCCAGGTCTCAACGCCATATCTGATTTCTTCCCCAGCATCAAAACACTGTCTTGGTGTGGCTGGGGTGCGGTTGGGGGTGGGGGGATTGGGAGGCAGTGCTGGGGGCCTGCAGTGCAGTGTCATTACACTTGAGACACACAAAGGAGGCTTGTCTGAGGGCTGTGGGAGGACCCGAGCCTCTCAGCTCCACACAAGCTCCCAGCTTCCTCCCACCCCCGCCAGCCACCCCCCTCCTAACCCCCAGCTGCCCCTCTTCAGTCTTGCCTGCGTCCCCAGGATGGCCCCTGCAAGCAATCCCTCAGGGCTCTTACTTTTCAAAGCAACTTGGTGTCTACTAGGAGGGATAAAGGTTTCTAAGCACCCGGACCTGTCTGTCCTTTCCTCCCACTCAGAGCTTGGGAAACATAACCGGTGCCTTGACATTCCCAGGAGATGTGACGCACGTGTCACACTGTTGCCAGGCATCTCAGCCTCACGTCAGACCTGGCTCTGTGCTGGGGTTTCGGGCGCAGCCCTGTGGCCTCAGCCGTTTTTTCTGCATGTCCTGCAGTGGGTCCTGGGAAACAAGAGGTTACTGGAGAAAGGAACTGCCCAGTCAGTGACTCTAATCTTCAGTGGCTTTCAAGGGGCTTGGCTCTCTCACTTGACTTTGTCCCGCTGGCTTGAGGGGATAATGCTGCTATTCTTTTCATTACAAAGTCAAGGCTGAGCTTGCTGCCCTCCCCTTTTTAATCAGCCACACTTGGTACACACTGAACTTTCTCCTCTGCCCTCAAAGTCCCAAGTTGCCAAACTAATGTCTGCAAAATAGAACAGGGCATGCAATTTTAGTAGGAAAATGTTCGGGGTTCTCCACACCTTACAGATTCCTAAGGAAGAGCTACCCATCATATTTTTAAGCTCTTCACTACTTTAATGAAGGAATGACATGTCCCCCGTGCCCATAAATCAGCTGTCACCCTCCAGGTTAGGGAGCTGTGTCCAAAGCCAGATTTCTGATATGAAGGAAATGGTTTTGAGTTAAGATTTTGATTCATATACAACAATAAAGAAGAGTTGAGGAAACTTGAAGGAATCTTACTTCATTATTATTTTTTTGTTGATACTATTATAGATACCCCCTTCCACCCCCTTTGCCCACCTCCACCCGATGCCCCACCCCCTGCCTTGCCCCCAGTCTTCACCACGCTGGTGTCTGTGACCATGGGCTATGCATCTGTTCTTTGGCTTATCTCTTCACTTACTTTAAATGCCTTTCTTTAAAAGTTTCATTTATAATATTTTTCCTCTCCCAACCTTGCCATATATTGTCTTATAAATAATACCAGGTTAAATGCTTGCCTGCCTGAGAAGGCCTGTAAGTCACTTCATGATCTTCTGAAAGACCATTCTGAAGCCCTAACCTCTATGGGCCCCACGAGTGTCCTTCACCATCCAGCCCACACAGAGCACTGCCGAACCGAAAACAGGGAAAGGGGGTACAGTCACCCCACCTACATTAAGCAAACAAGATCTTGTTGAAACTCTTTTTTTGCTTTTCTTGATCATTTGCATAATTGCAATACTCTTCTGATTCACTTTGTCAGTGAAGACTTGGCTGCTAGCCCTCTGAGTTGCTTGCATGTAAATCTGGAAGTCAAGGAGAAAAGCATGTTGCTCCAATTAGCCTAAAATCCAACCTAATTCCCAGTTGGACAGAAAGAGGACTTTCCAAAGACAAACAACATCAATGCCTATCACTTTAGTATCCAATCCCCACCGGAAAGTTTGGTTGACTGTCTTCCTTCTAGCTGAGATAGAAATGAAACCTTAACATTCTCATTCAAGGTCATTGCCTGTGTTATCCTCCTGTGGTAGTTGCAAAATAGATCGGGATGGGGGCAGGTGGTGAAAGATGAGGGGAACAAAGCTTCATTACTCTTACCCAATCAGCCCCTGCCCACCAACTGGAGGTCAGGAGAGTACAGGGAGACAAAACTTACCTCCACCAAGGAAAAAAGAAGGTGCATTTATTGGCTGAGGAACACGCACTCTGTTGTATGTTGGTGATTGCTCAATTTGTTTACATGGTAACTCATTTATGCTGCCACTCTTTGTTCTTTAGAGGAGATAGACCATCCAGCAGAGCAAATCTTTGTTTCTGATGAGCTCATCTGCTTCTGCTGTCTGCATGCCACACCTGTAATTATAATTACGGCCCACTGCTTGGAATGCTGTAATCCTTTCTAGTGAAACCAATTGTGAGTTCGCAAACAGAGTTACTTAGCAAAGAGAGAATGCCTGGTCGATAGAATCAGTGTCATTAATCCCTCTCATTGGTTATTCTGGCTGCACTTAGCCTTCTGTTAAGATTCAGGTGATAAACATTGGTTAGTAATAGGGAGGCATTTTTGCACTTTCAAGGGAACTGTAATGTTAAACTAACTGGGACACTCTGAACAAGCAAAGCAAGGCGAGGCTTTCTGAAGAAAACAGGAGATACCAAAAGAGTCGGTCAAGTCCCACCTCAAGTATTACATTGATGAAGGAAAGAGAATCCAATAAATAAATGGGACTTCATCAAACTGAAAAGTTTTTGTACAGCAAAGGAAATCATCTACAAAATAAAAAGACAATCCAGAGAATGGCACAACATATTCGCTGATACATCTGATACGGGGTTAATATCCAAAGTTTATAAAGTACTTACAAAACTCAACACCAAAAAAGCAAACAACCCAATTTAAAAATGGGCAAAGGACCTGAACAGACATTTCTCCAAAGAGTTCATACAGATGGCCAATAGATGTATGAAGTAACTCTTTAAAGATGGTATTGTTAAATCATCACAGGTTGACTACCAATTTTGACCCCATCTTTCTTCTAGTGTGGGTATATGTTTCAACATTAACAGACTCAGCGTGTTTCTAAAATATTCTGCATTATGAAGAGTCCACCGTCAAGTTGGAGCAGTCTGAATGGTTTTACAAATAGAATGTCCTTTAAATGAAAAAAAAATTAAAACAGAACTTTTTTGTTTCAATTAGATTAAGACTTTGGGACATGCAAGCCTTGTTCTAAAGTAACAGAGTTCCTTTTTTTCTGAAAAGGCATTGTTTCTCTTTGATATAATGTTCTTTCCTAGATACTTGATAAGGAAAGGAATTTGTGATTACCGGCTATATATGCAGTTTGCAGTTATAATCTCTTTTTTTCCAGCTTCAAAATAGGAGAGGTGAGATTTTTTTAATCTATATAAAGCAGATAAGGCTTTCTTTTTTCCCTCTACAAGGTTTCTCTTCTAAACTCTGAGCCCAATATTACAGGCTTCAATTGGTCTATTGTATTTCAATCGGACAAAGAATTTAGTCAACTGCCCTGGCATTTCAGCTTTTTAATCCTCTTGCAAATTACTGGATGTACCATTAGGTTTTTCTCTGGTGTATCAAATAAAATTCAACTTGGAAAAATAGAAGAAATAAAATCTAAGATAAGGGTAATTAATTTAATTTATCAGTAGGCCCATATTTATCTTATGAATTTAGATAGAATGAATGTGCTTAAAAATATATACTATGAATTCATGAAAGTTACTTTTTAGTAAGGAAGAATCCCAGAATTTTATAATTTGCAATCAGCTCTGCCTCAAACAGTGGTTCTCAAAGTGCAGATCTTGGATGAGCTGCATCAGCCTTACTTGGGAACTTGTACATTTATGCACATTATGCACATTTGCAGATCACACTCAAGACCTACCCATTCAGAAACTCTGAGGCTGGAGTCCTAGTATTTTTAACAAATCCTTCAAATAATCTCCTTGCCTACTCAAGTTTAAGAACTGCTGGCTTAGATGAGTGCAAAAGCCTCCTATCTAACCTGCTTGCCTCCAGGGTTGCTTCCCACAAATTAATCTCCACACTGTCTCCAGAGTGCCCTTGAAAAATAATGATCTGATTGTGCCACCCTCTTCCTTAAAACTCTGGCCTAGCTCTCTATGGCTGTCGGGTCAGAATATTCATGGTATTCAAAGTTCCCCACCCACTGGTCCCTGATGAGCACTGCAGCTCCATTCCTCCCCACCTCCCCTATCATTCCACAACCCTACACCCCTCCCCCACCAGCAGCCCATATGCAGGCAGGCCAAGGTGCACACACCCACAACCTGCTCCAGCCATGAGCTCCTTACAGTTTCTTTTTCTTTCTTTATTTTTAGAGAGAGGGAGAGGAAAGAGGGAGGAAGAGGAAACATCAATGTATGGTTGCCTCTCACTTGCCCCCTACTGGGGACCTGGACCATAACTGCAACCTAGACTTGGGCCCTGACTGGGAATCGAACTGACAGCCCTGTGGTTCACACGCCAGCACTCAATCCACTGAGCCACACCAGCCAGGATGGGCTCCTTATAGTTCTACAGGTACACTACTGTCTCCATCTCATCCTTAGGCTCTGTTCATTGTTCCTTTCTCCAGAAGCATCCTTTCCTCTTCCTTCCCTTCCTCTTTTTTTCTACCTCTCTTTATCCAGATAACTTGTTCTGGTCCTTCCAGGACTAGTGTTGGTTCTCATTCATCTCCAGGGAGCTCTGCTTGAACACTCCCATGCATACCTATGCTGGGTTCCTTTCCTAGGTGCTGCCGCAGAATGTTCTGCATACTTCCGTCATTGCACTCATCACTCAGAATTACAGAACTACAAGCACTTTCTCATCTTTTCTCCCTGGCTAAAGTGTAAGTTTGTACATGGGAATCGACATCTCTTACAGTCTTGGCATCCCAACATCTAACATAGGGCTTGGTTCACAATAAGCATTTAAGAAATCTGCTTTGAGTGAACAAATGAGTGAATGAGTGTGTCCCTTGCTATGACAGATGAGCAGAATTGGGTCCTGAGAGAAAAAGCATTCTGACAGACTTCATAGAGATGAACACTTGCATCCTCTGTTGCTCAATCCAGTGTCCTTATTGTTAAATCATATTGGTTTTTAGACCCTGAGGAAAATTCAGCCCACTGTTTTATATATCAGATGTTCTTTTCTAGAGAGAGAAGTGGAATTAAGCAGACCTTTGGGTTCATTTCATAACCATTTTAATGACCTGATTATGATTTCGTGATGAAGTAACCTAAGAAAGTGATGACCCCATACCAGGACAGAATGACATTTAATTGAGTGTCGTCTCCCAAATCCCCTGGCATGCACACAGGCCATCGGTTGTCTGCATGGCACAGGGTTCCTTGGATCTTAGCTGGATGCCAGTGCTCTAGTGGTTTGAAACATCTATCTAATGAGGTGGCCAAACCAAGAAGGCCTCCTCCCAAAGTAGGCAAGCGTGTGGGCTGTGTGCTCAGATTGGTGGCTCAAATCTTGTTCCCACACTGTGCTAACTATTGTGATATGTAAGCTTCAGTTCCTTCATCAGCAGAATATGGGGGAAGGCGCTTCTTAGCTCATGGCACTGGTGTGCAGACTAAAGAAAGGCAATCAATCAAAAGCATTGATCACTCTGGCATCTAGAAAGTGCTTGATGAGCATGAACAAAATTAAAACTAATAAGAAACTGAGAAATGTAGTGACCAGTTTCAGCAGAGACCAGACATACAAAAAAGATAAAAAGCAAATTAATGTCTACTTTAGGCTAAGATTTCACTAATGGGCATTGTTTCTCACATGTATTATTTTGAAAAGTTTAATAATCTAACAACAAAGATACTATAATAAAGTTCAGATCCAAAAAGTTTAACATTAGCATTGCAGCATTTATTCTTTTCCCAGCTTTATTGGGGTGTAATTGACAAAACTGTAAGATATTGAAAGTGTACATCATGGTAATCTAATATACATAGGCACTGTGAAGGGCTTCCCGCCATCTTGTTAATTAACACAGCCGTCACCCCACGTATTCATCTTCTTGTGTGTGTTTGACAGACATTTAAGTTCTACTCTCTTAGGAACTTTCCACTACACAATACAGTGTTATCACCTGCAGTCGCCATGTTTTATGTGAGAGCCTCAGACCATCTTCATCTTACACCTGCAAGTGCGTCCTTTTGTTAGCCTCTCCCTATTCCCCACCACCACCGCCCGGCCCGCAGTCCCTGGCAACCACTTTTCGACTCTCTGTTCCTAGGAGTTTGACTTTTTTTAGATCCCACATATTAGTGATCCCATGCAATACTTGCCTTTCTCTGTCTGGTACAATGCCCTCATAAGATACTTTAATGTAAGCTGTTTGTTAAGGGAAAACATGTGGACATTTAAAATTTTTTCTCTCTTTTCTTCTTTTGCAAATAACGAACACACTGTTACCATCATGAATTTAAAATATCCACAGGATTTTTTTTCCAGGTACAAGAGCTATGCACAAGTCAAGTGTGAGAGACTATGGCAGTCCTCCCCATTAAGACGGAACCCTTCTCCTTACTGCATCGTGGTCGGTCTATGATCTCACTCTGCATCCTTTAGAATGACCCAAGTGTTACATATGCCTCTCTTGAATTCAGTAGGATTCCTATGCCCAGCTGGGCTTCATGAAGCAGAATGAGAAAAGGGACAGCCCCACAATGAAGAATGGAGTTTTCAATTGTCCTTAGCTGATGGAATGAAGGATGTTATAAAAAGGAGGGATTCAATGAACTAGGGCCCTAAGTATGGGTCTCAATTGGCCCTTTTATACAAAGTCCCTCATTAGAGATGACAGTGGCTTTTTTATTCTCCAGTGATTTTTAGAAAATAGTGCATACTCTATTGAGAAGGGTCAGAATGCCCACTGTTTCCATGAAGATGTTAATGGTAGTATCAGTAGAGGCATGATCGCTGCATAATTGAAAAGACCGCAAACCCCTTTCCATACTAAAAAGATGACCAATTTGATTACAAAACTGTCAAACAGTTGCTGAGTGGGCCTTCATTCTTACTGCGTACTAGGGCTTAGAAATTAGTCAAGTACATACCCTTTATCAAGTTTGCATTTTAAAATACAAAAATATGGCTTTAGCACTTACCAGCTGGGAGAAGTTAACTTTCTCTAAGCCTCGGCTTCCCAATCTATAGAAGAAGGCCTGTAAAACTGTACGTCTTGCTTAGGGCCGGAGGATTAAATAAGAATATTTCTCGCTAGATGGAAGCATAGTACCTGGCTCATAAGGCTCAGTAAACATTAGTTATTATAGTCCAAACCCAGTGTACCAAACCTATCACGGGGGGCTATTTAGTGAGAGAATCTGCTGGTGCCCGGTATTCCATTGTATAGCCCTCAAATAGTTAAAAATGTGGGCGCGCACACCCACACACCCTCACCTGTCCTTACTAAAGCTCATTTAGAGCTCAGAGCAAGAGGCTGTAATAATGAGGGCCATCGTTCTCTTCATCCAGGGAGTTCTGTGACACATTTTGGAGACAAAGATGTCTGAACTCAGTTCAGATGGGGCAGGAATTGAACTCTCTGAAATGTACTCAGCCCCTGAGAGAAGAATGACTGAAAACATTTGTCTGCGCTTTTTCTCTTCTTTCATTTGGTCCTCCATCTCCCCACTTTCCTGGTTTATCACTTCCTGCACCTTTTTTTTCTCTACCTCACACCCAACCGGGCTCACCACACTTTCCAGCTCTGAGCTCTTGCTCCTCTCTCACCAGCTCTTCCAGTTCCTCCTTTCTCTCTCCTCGTCTTGTGCCTTTCATTCCCCTCCCATTCCACGGTCAGCAGCCCCCTTCAAAGTAGGAATACCTGCCAAGTTTTGAAGGAAGCTAAGTACTTCATGTTTTTCATCCATTGGACTGAGGTAGCCCGTTACGCTGTCATTGGTAGGGTGCCCCAGGTGGACGCAGAACCAGAGAGAAGCCTAGAAAGGCTTAACTCAGCTCTTCATGGCAAAGGGGGCATTCAGGGGGACTGTTTAGAATAAAAGCATGAACTTAAAGGTGAGATTATTGCAGTCTCTGAAATAATGAAGGATTAAAATAGACTTGTTCATTCTGTCCTGGAATTTGAGAATTAATGAGTCTTCTTGGTGCCTGAAGGGGATAGGCTTAATAAAACTAAAAGAGGAATAACGTCATAAACTTATGCAACAGATTCCCCTGCAGGGGTTTACAGACTGGAAATGAAAATTATTTAGGAAGGGACTGGATGTGCTAGAACTGGTGGTCACGTTAAATTAAACTTCTTTGACCAACCTCCATGCTGTTCTCAGGGTCACGTTATAAATTACCTTTTCTTCAGAGCCATATTATTAGCTCTGGAGATACAGGGAGCCTAGAATTTCTCATTTCATGCACCTCTCTGGAAATATAAAATGTTGTGAGGCTAGAGTTATAGAGTGTAAATGTGACTTCAGATGGAATAATGAAAGGATAGAGCATAACGGCCGAGGTGTGTAACCTAAGTTATTGTCGTCATTACTCTGTAGAAGTCATTTGACCCGTCTCATCATGCCAAAATGCTGCATGCTTCACTTTCTGTCTCTGAAACTCATGACTGATGGTTGTTGGGCCACCTTCTCTCAGGAAAGGTCCTCATTCTGTATCGTAGGGATGGCTGCAAAATGACAGTGTACCCCAAGGTAAGGAATCCAAAGTATGGCCTCCAATCGAGGCGACTGCAGGTTCATAGTTGACGTATCCACAGGTAAATCCATTTTCACGTGTGAGCCCTGGTGGATTTTCTCTCTGATATACACCCAAGCCAGAGGAGGATCTTACAGTGCTTTTTATTCTTTAATTATCGCTTTAAAAATTAGCACTTATTTATAGGTTTAAAGAAAAACACTAGGATCAGTATTTAGGAAGGTAGATAAGGTCCTGATCTTTCACTTCCCTTGTCTTCCCCATGCCCAGTTACACCAGACAAATGTGTTCCTGGATACGCAGAAAAGGTAAATTAGGAACTTAGTCGATTACTAAATTTGGTTGTTGTTTCAAATGACGTATATGCTTATTAGATCTCAGAAATCTCTGTTTGTTAATTGTAATTTCCTCCTCTGGAAGTATCAAATTTGACATGCATTCTTTTAACCACAGATGTCTTATTTGAGTTTCTGGTTTTTCCCTCAGAATGAATTAACTATAATTGTTTTGGATATTTTGTGGGGGAGTGGTAGTCAGGGGAGCTTGACTTGAAAGTGCTTAACAAACAGACCATCAAAAACATTTAAAGCTCCTTTACAAACCACAGATGAAATGGACATGGTAAGGAATTTTAAGCTTTTATTAAATTTATTTAGTGGCTTTTCTCCAAAGAGCTAGGACCACTGTACTGTGTTTATTTGAAAGAAGCATAAGTCTGAGGTAAATTGGTACTTCTTATCTTTTCGGAGTTGTAGAGGTAGATGTGATTTCTCTTTTCCTTACATGTATTTAATTGAGAATACTATAAAGTCCCTTTTTATAAAGAATCAAACAAAATTGCAAAATGTAACAAGAGAAAACAGGATTTATTACTTGTGCCCAGGAGAAAAGGATTGCCCCTCCCTCTCAGGAAAAAGCAGCCCCTTCCAATGAAACATGAGCCATGCCATGGTCAACAGATTAGCACTCTGTCTAGCAAGGAGTCCGAGCAAGATAAGGGGCTCAGGCAGGCAACACCTCATTTTTGCCTCCACACATTTTCCTGTCGTGGAAGCCTGCACACAAGTATAAACCCACCCCTCAGCCCCCACATACTGGATATGTTGAGGTTTTGGAGAGTTCCAGCAACCCACTTTATAAGTTTATAAATTGAACTCAGCATTTGAATTTGAAGTTTATAAATTGAACTCAGCATTTGTGCTCAGGGTCATGGCACACAGCACACTTTTGTGTCTGGCTTGCAAATTTGATCGATACTTTTTTTTAAATCTTACCTGAAGATATATGTTCACTGGACAGAAAGAGGGAGAGAGAGAGGAACATCTATGTGAGAGAGAAACATCAATTGGTTGCCTCTTGTACATGCCCCGACTAAGGATCCAACCCACAACCTAGGTATGTGCCTTGACCAGGAATTGAACCCCCAAACTTTTGTTGCATAGGACGATGCTCCAACCAACTGAGCCACCCAGCCAGGGCTGATTGATAATTTTGAGTAATACTTGAGAGATACAGAAAGATAGTTGTCTTAAAGATAGCTGTATTTTGATAGATCAACGCCTAAATTCTAAATTAAAACTTTTTTTTCCCAAATGCCTGGGGCAGTGGAGCCAATGAAAAAAACCTCCTCAGAAAAAATGATGAGGTTCATTGTTTCCATGATTACCTAACATCCACCATACTAAAGTGCTCATTAGGTTTCACCTTAAAGTTGGTGGGACATGGAAGTCATTTCAGCAATACTGCGAAGAAGCCAAAGTGGGCATCTTGTCTGAGGTCCCACAACCCAGTCTAGAGATTGTGCTGTCTTTTCAGATTCTTTTCCCTGAACTAGTATAGTGTGATTTCAATTGCCTTCTAAACAACCTTCCCAACACCTGTGTCCTCACCTGCTTGCTGCCCCAGAAGTTCTGTTCTGCGGGCGCCATATTTCTTCCTGCTTCAGGACTGTGTGTCTGGTGACACCCTAGAGGGAAGGGCGACAAGTTTCTAAGCAGTGGAAGAACTAAATCTTCCTGGTTCCATTACATGTATTCTTCCAAGACAACTCCAGTGATGCCAATAAATTATACACGAAATTTAAACCAAGCCAAACCAAATCCAAACCCCAAACCAATACACTTATATGTGTTTATTATTAATAAGTTTCATGTGATAGGGCTAGACCTGATTCCTTCTCCTTTCTGCCAACATGCTTTAATGGAAACCTCTTGTGAGAATATTCTGTGACTATATTTTAACTCAGAGAAATGTCCCAAAGGCTGGGAATTCCAAGCCCTCTTTGGCAGGTGATGAAGGGAAGATATTTCAGAGCAGGTGAATCTTGATGATGTCAGCCTTCACATGTAAATATTTAGGTAATTCCTTATCTACCTGTAATTAGACCCATATCTGGTATTTTACAAAACCATGGGGAAAAATCTCTGAACACAGACTTCGTAAAGTGACTGATTTGTCAGGGTTGAGACTAAGATGTGCCTGTGAAGTGTTTTAGAATTACGCACCCTGGTCAGTGTCTGAGGACAGCCTGCCTAGGGATTTGTGTCCACCTTACCCCGGCAGAGCTCTGCAAGAAACAAGTACATTCCAGTGTATCAAAAGCAGCTACCAATACTTTCGGGGCTGTTTCATTCCTCTCCTTTCCATCGGTCTGTTTGAAACCCAGTGGGCTGCCATGATTGAGAACAATTAGTTCTCAGATCATTTTCCCTGATGTAACACATCATTAAAGAGGATGTATTCCATCATTTATCTTTGTTTTTGTATCAGTTCTTTCCCAACCCAAGTACAAGGAGAAATGAATGTGAGTGTTTAATAGTAGCACTGAACTTAAGACCATAATATTTGAGGTTCTCTTTACAGCCTGTGAAGCATGGCCTTTGAGAATCCACAAACCTTCTGAACTTGACCCTGCATGGCTTTTCACAATGCTTCCATTGATAACCTCAGATGTCGACCACCAAAGTGAACATGGTGGTGACGTCATTGCTGATACACTTCCACCAAATCACACACTCTAGTGAGGCAAGAGAAGTCAAAGTTGCAACATTCTAGTGGAGGAGAATGTGGCAGGAGTGACAGGGAGACCAGAGGAGACATTTGGACGCTGGCTTCTGATGAGGAAGAAACAGAGAAAACGACTCGAATAACACTAGTCATTCGACAAGCAAAGACAAGCCAAAATGTGGCTGCACCTTTTGGGGAAGGGAAATTGCTTTTTATATAAAGCAGAAATGCTAAGGAATAAAGCTTCAAATTCCACCATGTGACTTGGCAGGAAAAAAAGAAAGCTATATTATGTTCATTCTACAATGCACAAATTTAAACTTGAGTTATTCTCCTCTTCATTGACAATAAGGTATAAGAAGTACAGAGAACCCATGAAAGTTCCCCTATTTCAGAAATAGGCCTTCCATCCTACCGATCTACCTAAAATAGGTTTCTGAGTCTCAGACAGGTAGCGAGATTTCCAGAAACACGTATTTCTGAGCATAAGACATTCTTCTTATTTTAACCCTGAGCACAGGGTGGAGCAGTCTATAGTCACTCAACCAGAGATTGGCAGAAAATACTAAAAGCTGTAAGGAGTGGCAACTTCAGAGACTCTAGTGAGACCAGCTCCAAAACTGTGGCACTTCCAAGAACACCAAGTACTTAGGGCCCCAGGATTCAGGACAGCCCTTTTGAACTTGGTAGTAGGCTGTCATCACAGTGTTGCCCAGGGTGTATAACATATCTGAGACTTTTAAAACTCATTTATCCAACAGGTATGACAGTACCATTATAAAGACTACAGTAGACAGGCAGTTACAGCATGAACTGGAAAATGAGGAGGGTAGAGGATCTAGGGGCAAGACAGCAGGCACCTTCCTTAGGAATGGCTTCCCGAAGGAGATGAGGCCTCACCCACGGCTGGGCAGTGAGTTTGAGGGGTTAGGTGAAGGAGAAAGAGGGCAGGAGTGTATTTCAGGCAGAGCAGCTTGTACAGAAACACAGGAGCAAAAGACGCATGGTGACTTTGACAGACATGGAAGTCGTTCAGCATGGTAGGCAGCAGGGGGCTCCAGGACGGGGCCAAGAGAGAGAAGGGCAGCAATGCTGGCAGGGACCAGTCCACGAAGTCTTCCTTTCCCATCTTCTTTTGTTCCTATGTACATTTTCTTGACCTTAAAGAACTGAACATCTTAAAACTCGGACTTTTTTTGGTTATGCATTGTTTACTTTCTGTTTTTTTTATGTTTGTAACATCAAAAAAAAAAATGAAGTTATGGAATTGATGGTGAATTTCACCAAGATCTTACCATTTCTCTCTAACTCACCTATATCTCAATAATTCACCACCTAACACAATAACAAAAAAGAGCAGAGCTTTAATCATGGCTGTCTCTATAAACACATATGATCGAGGTTGAGTTGGAAAGTCTCCTTGTTCAGAAATATGTCACATCTCTGCCAACCTACAACTACTCGTTCTAGAACCTGAAATATTCATTAGAGAGTTATGCTTTTCATTCCTCTAAAAAAGAGTAAAACTGTGTGCCAGGCAAATCCTTTGAAAAACTTTTGGCAGTATATACCAATGCTAAGCATACATATAACTTTCGGCCCAGTTTTCCACTGTAGGTACACCTACAGAAATGGCAATATGTGCTCACATAAACATTCATAGCAACACTATTTTCATAGCTCTCAACTGGACCACCTGAATGCCCATGGACAGCAAAATGGATATGTAGAATGTGGTGTATTCACACCAAAAAAATACTGTACAGTAATGAGGAGTAAACTACAATAGAAGGTAACAATTTGGATGACTCACAAACATTTTTGAAGAGAAAAAGGTCATATTAAAAACAGTGCATATAATAGGATTCCATTTTTTTAAGTTTCAGGAACAAGCAAAATAATGTGTGATATCAGAAATCAAGATATTGGAATTATTTCACAATGTAGACCTATATAAAAGCTTTAAAACAGTAAAATGAAATCAAGATACCAGTTACTCTGGGTGGGAGAAGTGACTGGAAGAGGACAGGAAGGTGTCCTAGGGCACCCGGTAAGTAGCTGGTTTCTTCCTGTGCACGTTGGTTACGCAGCCAGAGTCCTTTTGTGACATCTGTTGCTCTGTAACTATATGGTTTTGAACCATTCTATATGTATATTATATGCTAGAAAAGGAGTAAAATGCTTTTTGTAGCAACAGTTAGAAAATGCTTTCTTTAAACATATATAGCATTTATTTAAGATTTTATTTATTTTCTCATTAAACTGTGCTTTAATGGATCTCAAAACTCTGTGACATATTTTTGGTCAAGTTGTTTCCATTAAAATGTCCTGATTTTAAGAACTAATAACTTAAAAACTGCCACACAAACACACACAAAACAAATGGTCCCCAAAGTTTTCCTTCTGCAGGTTTTCCTTCTGCAGGTTTTCCTTCTGAACGTTTCACAATGCATTATAATTATTAACCAGTCTCTTACTATTAAACTTAAATAGTCAGTTTAGACAAATAGTTCTGAGACCATCCTTCCACCACTGATGAAGACAGGGTGGCTGACATTGGAAATAACATTCATTTAGCCTTCCAAGCTCCCTGGGCAGACTCGGGGACATTGATGTCCAGCTGCCCTCCTGCCCACTGCTTTGACGGTGCCCACAGCAACTGCCTGTGTCATGTCAGGACCAGCAAAAGGGGCCTGGTCACCAGTCAAGGGGACCTTGGAAGTTTCCATCTTGAGTCCTTTCCCTCATCCTCTGGTTTTTACCTTTTATTTATTTACCCCCCAAAATGGGAAGAGCCTCATTATCTTTTGTGATTATTAATATTTACATGATGTAAAAATATTAAACACAGAAAAATTGAAAATATATTTGCCATCATCTCAAAAAATATATGTATATATGATTTATATCTTCCATTACATACAAAATTTAACTCAAAAAATGGATCAAAGATCTCAATATTAGAGCTAAAAATCTTTTAGAAGAACACAGGAGAAAATCTTCACGACACTGAATTATCAGTAATTTCTTGGATACAACAACGGAAGCACAGACAACAAAAGAAAGCACAGATAAATTACTCTTCATCAAATTAATACTTTTGTGTATCAAAGGACTCTGTTGAGAGAGTGAAAAGACAATCCCTAGAGTGGGAAAAACATTTATAAGTCAAATGTCTGTTAAGGGATTAATATTCAAAATAATGTAAAGAACTATAATTCAACCACAACAAAAAAGCCCAATTAAAAAATGGTCAAAGGACTAGAATATCTATTCCTCCAAAGAAAACACTCAAATGGTCAATAAACACATGAGAAAATGCTCAACAAAACTAGTCATTAGAGAACCACAAAACAAAATCACCATGAGATACCATTGAACACCTACTAGGATGGCTATTACTGGAAAAAGTGGAAAATAACAAGTATTGGATAGAATGTGGAAAAATTGGAACACCCTGACATTCTTAGTAGAAATGTAAAATAGTTCAGTTATTATCGAAAATAATGTGGTAGTTTCTAAAAAAAATAAATACAGAATTACCATATGACCCAGCAATTCCACTCGTAGGTATATAGTCAAAAGAACTGAAAACCAGGACTCAAACAGGTTCTTGAACCAAGGTTCACAGCAGCATTGTTTACAATAGCCAAAAGATGGAAATAACCCAAATTTCCATGAACAGATAGATGGATAAAAATAAGTAGTATACACATACAATGGAATATTATTGAACCTTAAAAAGAATAAGATTGTGATACAATGTCACAACCTAGTGACCTTTAAAAACACTGTGCAAGTGGAACAAGCCAGTCACTAAAGGACAACACTGTATGATTTCACTTACACAAGCCACCTAGAATCGGCAAGTTCAAGAGACAGAAAATACAGAGGAGGGGACCAGGGCTCGTGGGGATGAGGGTGATCTCGGGTTGTTCTTTAACGGGCGGAGCTGCTGTTGGAGATGCAGAAGAGTTCTGGAGATGGCTGGAGCTGACGGTTGCACAGCATTGTGAATGTATTTAAGGCCACTGTGCTGTACACTTAAAAAGGGTTAAAATGGAAAATTTTATGCTATGTATATTTTACCACAGTAAAAATATATACCAGTTAGAATAGAAACAAAAATTATAAATTACCTAGGAGTAAATTTATGAAAAGATATGTGAGGACTCAATGGACAAAGGCATAAAATCAATCAAAGGTCATGAAAGACAAGCTAAATAAATAGTAAGATATACCATATTCATGAATAGGGATATGCAGTGGTATAAAGGTACCAGCTTTTCCTAAATTAACCTGTACATTCAACGTGAATACAATTAAAATTCAAACAGGATGTTTTTGTTCTTGCTTGTTTTGGCACTGAACTTGACAAATTGATTCTGATATTTAAATGTGAGATTAAATTGTTAGTTAAGAACAGAGAATCTCAGTGGAAGAAGAACTCACAGACAAAGGACTCCGGCTGAACATTAGGATTTGCTATAAAGCCAGGGAATTCCAGGCAGGAACTCACGCAGGAACGGACAAGCAGACAAACAGCTAACAGCACATTATTGGTATAATGGCTGTCAGCACAGCTCACACCCTCACCTCACCTCCTTCAATTCTCTGCTCAAGGCCATCCTGGTCGCAGACTCCTACCTAAGATAGCCACGCCTGCTCTTCCATCCCCGACCACTCTCCTACCCCTCTTCGCTACTTCAGTTTCTCCACAGCAGTTACAGCCTTTGACATACCATATCTTTTACTTGTTTATCTCCTCATTGCCTCTCTCCCTGCTCCAGCACAAACCACGCAAATGCAGAGATTTCTTGTTGTTCCAGGCTGCGACCCCACGGTTTGGAATACTACCTGTTGTAGAGTAAGTATTCAACATTTTTAAATGTGATTGGATGCAACAGTTCAGAATACCAAGAAACAGACACACACATGTAAGGAAATCTGACATATGATCAAGCTGGCGATACAGTTTAGCAGGGAAAGGATGGATTACTCAATATTTTCCTTGACCAGCTTCTCTTATTCCTTAATTTGCCTATCATTGAAACAGCTGAATTTCTGCAAATCAAATTTCTTTTCATCTATCATCCCATAGATTATTCCTTTAATATCAAAAACACACAAAATTATGGAACAATTAGGTCTCCATAAAGATTTAAAAGTAAGCCCCTTCATTACATCGTACTAAAAATTAATTCCAAATGAATTAAGGATGTAGAAGTGAAAGCGAAAACTTTAGAACTTTAAAAAAATAGTAGAATTCTTTTTAAGTTCCAAATTAGGCAATATTTCTTAAACAAGACAGAAAAAGTACAATTTATATAGGAGCCAACTGATAATTTTTTCTGTATTAGTATTGAAAGCATCTGTTCATAATATATACAATACCATGAGAAAAGGGAAAATCAAGTCACAAACTGCCAGAAAACACTTTAAAAAATACAACCAACAGAAGCCTAGAATCAAGAATATTTAAATAAAATCTCTAATCAATAGGAAAAGAAGAATGCAATAAGAAAATGGGCAAAATCACAAATAAGTAACCTTGTTAGAAATCAAAGATATGCAAATTAAAACCACAAGGAAATGCTATGTTTTAACTTTCAGTTTGCTAAAATTATTTAAACTTGGAAAATATCAAGTCTTGGCAAATTTGGAGCAACAGCGATTTCATCCATTGCTTATGGGTGAGTAATTTGTACAACTACTTTGGAAAAAATACCTTATGGTCCAGCAATTTCATATTTAGATATATGACTTAGAAAAACTGTCACACATGTGTATCTGGAAACATGTACAAGAATATGCTACAAAGTTTTGCCAACAACAAAGGCTGAAAATAACTCACATATACATAAATCATAGGATAGAAAAATGAATTTTGCTGGAGTCACATGGAAAGGATACCGCAGGGCAGAAGACACATACTTCAGGTGTCAGCACAGACGAACCCATCAGAAACACAGTGTAGAAGGAAGGAAGCAAATCACAGGACAGAGCGTGTGAATTAAACTATATAATCTTCAAATTCAGGCACATTTAAGAAGTAATTTCTACCGAGAGGTAACAAAGTGATCAAGAAATGCAAAGAATTTTAAAAGAAAAATGAATGAGTGTGCAGAGCGGTGTAATTGTTAGCCCTAGCTGAGGAAAGTCGTATGGCCAGAAAGACAAGGACCGGTCTTTTTTTGTTGTTTGAGTATTAAAATTTTTTTAAATTTACTTCCCTTGGAAAATTTTCTCCCTATAAAATACCAAAACCAAACAAAACATACATGGTTTAACTTCTGAGATTTCTGAATTTTTTATGAGGTACCTTCCACAGTGTGGCATGCACCACACTTTTCACGGCAAGGCTTTCCAAACACGGTCCACGCTGTTTGTCCTTCCCATTAGAGGGTCTCGATTAACTCACAGTCCTGGTGTGTTCAAAGTCTTAAACGACTTTGCTCCCCCTGCAAGTTGTAATTGTGGAATAGTTGCTTGTAAAGGAAATTGATGTGATCATGTCTGGCTGGCAGGAAATTGAGCAGATAAGTGGTCCGACCACTGCACGCAAGCTTTATGGGCCGGCAGCTGGGTCCCCTTCTCTGGGCCTCCATCCTCTGATTTGCTCCAACAGCCTTTGGATTTTGTCTTAGTACCATTTTCATATCATCGTATATATGATTGGAATTATTTTAAAATATTAACACTTAGCTTGAAAGTAAAAGTTTTACAAACCTTCAGATGTAGAACTTGTGAACTTTTAATGGTCAAAAGGTGCAAAATAACTAGAGCAAGGAGTGTGCAAAACAATAGCAGCAACAAACAAAAGCCCTTTAAAGAACCTTTTTATTGGGAATAATAAATCTATAACCATGGGACAAATGTATAGCCATTAATTCTTGTAGAAGGGTGTGCTGTTTCTCCTCTCTGTGTTTGAAAAGGGAAAAATTTCAGTGCATAAAAGCACTCGAGTCATCACCGAAGCTCCACAAAACCCAGGGAGCACAGCTTTCTTATCTTTAAGTCACATAAAATTTCACTGGGTAGTTTGTGCTGAGATGAACATTAATACAAACATAAGTCACTATTACATTCTGCTATGCTATTCCTCAGATACAGATAAAGAAATCTGTCTCAGCATATATTTTCATGTATAAGTTTGGGGAATTAAAGTCCCTATTTTGATACATGGCCCATGGACATGGACAAGGGGAGTTCAGGGAAGGCGGAGTGGAAGTGGGCGAAGGGGGAAAATTGGCACCACTGTAATAGCATTAACAATAAAATATAACTTAAAAATGTTCAATTTTGTGGGTATACAAAGAAAATGATTCAACGGTCTTTGGGAAGGACAATTGTATAATAGGGTAAACTCCGAAAAACTCATATTCAACTTCTTTCTGCCACTGTCTAGATATGAGATCTTGAATAAGTAATATTACTTTTTATGGGATGTGTTTTCCTCATTTAAATTCTCTCTTATGTTACTTCCATCTTAAATTCCGTATTTTGTCTTTACTCTTACCTAAAAGACACGTTCTTTAAGCGTGTAACACAAGTGTGTGTGGCGGGGTGGGGGCGGTGGCCGTGCTGTGAGTCCGTGTTCGCCCTGGCGACACTCACTGCCAGCATCTTACAGAGAGTAGGTGTTGCACCACTATTCTAAATAAATTAGTGAATGAATAGCTTAAGCTCAGTGAAGCTAACCAAACCTTGTAATTGGACTTCAAAATTGTGATTTTTCTTTCATTAAAACAGTATAGCAAATGCTGTGTATAAACTTTAAACTCTCTGATTTTCCCAGGGGAATTTTTTTTTAACTCCTTACTTATCTGAACTTCTGGCACACTCAGTGACTGGCGTTCTGAAGAACTGGAGTTTTGAAAACAGTTGAAAGAAACTGATGAGAGAACAAGTATCTGCATTTCTCGTTAGCACTTTATTGGCCCACTGACACGCCTTCTCACCCACGCACTAAACAATCTTCAGCATGTAAACTCTCCATCTTGAGTCTCTGGCTCTTTGAAAAATGGAAATAACAATGTCGGTCTGTTTTGAGGAGGGAACAGCTAATATAGACATAAAATTCCAAATTCATCCGCAAGCCTGTGGAAGGCTAATTTCTAATGTCAGTCAGTGAGAGATATTTACTTGGTTGCTTCCTTTGGGGAAAACTTCTGGAAATGAAACAGTACCCATTAAGAAATACAAGGTTTCTCCCTTCTATGGTTGCCAAACTTTGTTTGTTTGGGCGGACGGTGGTTGTTTGTTGTGCATTCTTTCCCTGTCTATCTTTTTTAACCAGTTTGGAAGTAAGATTATTATTGTAGGGTATCTGCTGGGTATGTGCCCTTCAAGGTTAAAATTTTTTCATCAAAGTGAATTTTATCAAAGTGAATAATTGAAGAGGTGAGTAAATTTAAAGTCCAGAGGAAGGTTCTTTGTGGGGAAAAAATTAGCACTGAATCTTTTTTTTTTTTTTTTTTTGGCACTTGAAACAAAATATTTAGTTATTGCTAAATTTTAGACTAGACACTTTTTTTAAAGATTTTATTTTTATTTTTAGATAGAGGGGAAGGGAGGGAGACTGAGAGGGAGAGAAACAGCAATGTATGGTTGCCTCTCACATGGCCCTCACCTGGGGACCTGGCCTGCAACCCAGGCATGTGCCCTGACTAGGAATCGAACCGGGACCCTTTGGTTCCCAGCCTGCGCTCAATCCACTGAGCTACGCCAGCCAGGGCTTAGACACTTTTTTAAAGCATAATTGTAAAGTTATAAAAATATTATATAAAATAAAACTCACTTTAGCCCTGACTGGTGTGGCTCAGTGGATTGGAGACCCAGCCTGTGAACCAAAGGTCGCCAGTTCAATTCCCAGTCAGAGCATATGCCTGGGTTGTGAGCCCTGGGGTAGGGAGTGGATGAGATGCAACCACACATTGATGTTTCTCATCCTCTTTCTCCTTCCTTTCCCCTCTGTCTAAAAATAAATAAATAAAATCTTAAAAAAAAATGGAAAGTACATTGCCAAAAAACCTCATTATAAATATCATATCTAGTTTTAATAAACATGAGTCATAAAACTAGAACGTTTCACCTTCCCTAGAGGTTTTATTGACCATGGTAATTAATCTTAACATCTGTTAAGGTCACTTGCCTTGTGAAACAATAAATTATCAAATAGCAGGGCCATAAAAGAGTGACGATTGCCAGTACATGGCTCACCATATGGCCCAATTCAGTACTAATATAGAGAAAGCCACTTGCTTAGTAAACAATAGACATATTATGTATTATGGCCTGTATTAACAAGAGTGAGTTTCTATCAAGCAGTGGAAGTACAAAGTCATATAATGATAAATTTTGACCTCACAAAGATGAAGCTAATATCATTAGCATTTATTGCAACGGAACTTAAATCTTTTCAAATTAAACTCATGACAGATTTTAATCACTCGGTTAATGTTGGTAAATGATTATGCCTCAAGCCATTATGATAATGATCATTATTAACAAGACTGTTTTTACAATATTTTTAATGTTGAAAATTAATCTATAAGTCAAGAGCCATTAAACCATTTTTCCTGCAGCAGAATTTAAAAGATGCTCATGCTTCAAATAACTGCATTTTAAAAACAAAAGCTAAAAAAGCAATGGGAAAAAAAAAATACACAAGAAAATCAAGCTATTAACGACAGCGCCACCAAGTGACCAGCCTCAGAATTTCATGTAGAAGCAAAAAGGCAGTAACACCAAGGAAAATAGGTATATGCAGAAAAGAGACCACAGTAAGAACCTCAGATGGATGCAGTTCACTGACCTATAATGGGTCTCAAAACTTTAAGAAGTCAACTTCTACCTCCAGAATTACAACGTTTAGAATGCTGAGAAATCTCAGGAATCAGCATTGAGTTGCCAGAGAGCCTACAATTTGCAGAATTAAATCCCAGGTGGAGATTAGGCCTTTAAACAGCAGCTACATTTTTAAATGTTTGTGTGACAGTTACACATGACATGGTGCCATGACATTTTAGCACCAAGAATAAAATGTGAACAAAAGAGAAAATTATAACACTTTTATATCATATCTCCTACAATCTGAGAAGCCTATGATCCTAAGTGTCAGGTTTCACATCTACAAAATGTTGAAATCAGACGGGCTGATTTCTAAGTTACTTAACAGACCAGAGATCTTGCGGCAAGTATCACTTTAAGGCATGAGGTTCAACAAATTTTATGCAGAAACGCATATGGAAACGCTTATACAGGATGAGATTGTACTGTAATAGTCTAATTGACAACACATCTAAATTGGAGAAAAATAAACACATCTCATAAATCCAGAAAAAAATAATTTCAAAATAATTAAACCAGCAATGCTGAAAGCATTTATTTATTCATCCATTGGTCAACAACATGCCAGGCACGCTCTAGGCACCTCGACACCTCACAGGTGCGAAGGTGTCATTCATAGAAGGAACTCAGAACTAAGTGCACGGGGCTAAAGGAGATACAGTTGAAAAAAGACCGAAAGATTAGATTAGTTCCAAGGAATAAGTAAACTCAGTCTACACACTAAAGTGTCTGACTCCACCCTATGAGCTGTCCCTAGAACTGCTGTGTTTATTCTTAAGCCAAGCATTATTATAAACTGAAAACCAACCAACCAACAAACAAAAATGACTAAGGTAATGACGAGTTTGAATGACTAATGGAAGAATGTTAAAAGGAGCTAAATATAAACCATCTAACTATGTAGACTGACAAAACCAGGTCTAAAAATAGAAAAGCAATGAGGGGCTCGGGCTTGTTTTCCAGTGCACAAAGAGATAAGCATGGGAGTGAGCAGTTGGAAGGAATTAGGAAAAGGAAACTTTAGACGGTATCAGAAAACAGCTTCCTGTCAGAGAAAATCATTAGCTTAATAACATCACTTAAGGGAAATCTTAGACGTTCTTCTGCTTGGTGGTCTGCTTGGAGCCCCTGCCTGGGGTTCTGGGGCCAGTATTGCTAGCATCCCAGGGGGACAGTGGGCTGGTCATGCCTCTCAGTCTCCCATTTGCACTCTGTAAAAGTTAAGGACTGGGATGGAAAATCATGAAGCAGGAGGAGCCAAGGAAAAGCAAGTGTTTCTTAGTGCAATGTGGAAATTGTTTATGGAGTTTTTCAAAATTACAAACCACTCAATTAGACCATTTTTTCCTTCACTTGTTTCTCTCCCATTCGTTTGAATAAAGGGAGTAAACAGGCCCAACACTCTTTTTCCCTGAGGACACAACTGAATTCCAGTCCTTAATACCACTAACTAGACATGCTACAGGAAATGCTATTGAAAAGAATAAGTCAGCATTTGCTATACAATTCAAATACAATTCAAATTCCTGGCTCTTTCTCCTGTCCAGAAATAAGGAAATCGTGCAGAAAGAGTCACCTGGCCAATATAAGTTAGTTCAAGAGTGTTCAGTCAGTCTGGCTCATCCTCTGACTTGTCCGCATTCTCAATCCCATTACAGTGACCCCTAGGGAATCAGAATGTCTCTCGATCTCGTTGGACAGGTGCAAACTCTCAATCAGCCCATGCTTGCTTCTAATCTGACCATGTTAGTGAGGCGTAGATACTATCTTCTGTTGACTCTTTAAAAGGGCTGGAAACAAACAAACAAAAAAGCTCTGTTGTCTCAGAAACTGCCCTTTGGGTTCTGTGATCAGACACCTCTGCTCGGCTTCCATTCCCAGCTTGGGCGTTAGAGTCCTGCTGTGTTATTCTCATAGCTTCTGCCTTGTGTTTGGACCTCGGCTCTCTTAGCAACTTATGTGACTTCTGACTTTAACCCCCTGCCATGTTCCTAGAATGACGACTGGCTGCACTGGTTTTGCTTTCCTCGTATCCTCCCCCCTCTGCTAGGCCTAGGCAATGACCCTGGTGATTCATAGAACTTCATCGTAATCTTTGCTTTGCAGACCTGTGCCTAAGTATTTGTTGTGTAAAAAAAAACCTATTTTTTCTTTTCTTCACCAAGTATAAAAGAATCAACAGAGATAGCTCTGCTGAAGTAATAGAATATAGTTTAAATTATTATTTAAGCCATAAGCTGTTAGTTATTATTAGTCACCTTTATAGGTGTGGGGACTTGTTTTATTTTTTTACTATTTATGCTTTCTTTTTTTTAAAGATTAAGGTAGTCAGATATTTTTGGTTTGTTTAATATGAGTGGTTAGAAATGTAGGTTCTAGAATAACCATATAACTGATATAGCCGTTCGGTTGAGTAGAACATTATCTACCATAGCTTATTATGTGTACTCTATAATTTTCTTACATAAGCAAATTATTGTTATTTCTTTTAAGTACAGCTGGCATTCACGTTTTACCTGCCTCCATAATTTAGAAATTTAGATCAACAGACAGGTAAATAGATGGTCTTTCTTGATGAGTTATAATTAAAGTACCAAACACTTACTTATGTCAGGAAATAGATTGCCTTAAAATATACCTATGTATATGCCTCAAGTGAACTCACGTGATTTCGGTAGCAGAAAGTACTTATAATAGAAAATTGCAACTCTGAACTAAGATGGAGTACACATACCGAAGCTCCTACACTTGGTAAGACAATGCCACAGCTTACAGAGAGTCTCTGGTTTACAGAAACATCAATTCATACGCCTCTTATTCTCAGCTTCTTCCAGAGAGCAAGTTGACAAGAGCAGCATCAGTTAGCAGGACAGCCTCATTTCTCCTTGGTAACCTGCTTCGTCAGAGCATATGCCTGGGCTATGGAAGATATAGTGACTTTTCTGCCCACACGCTCTCCCTACCCCCAAATCTTGTGAGGTGGGCTTCCAGGTCACATGGGTTTTGGAGTTCTGTCTAATCCAGCAATTTTGGGCTTCTGTAGTACAGCATGAGCAATATCATTTTGAAAAAGCTTTACAAGGTCAGAACTCAATCATTTGGAAAAGAAAACTTGTCGTTTCTAAATTATCATGCTGTGCCTTTTTATATTATTATTAAGCAATAGGAATCTTTAGAAATCAAAACATCTGTAAATATCAGATTCTAAACCTAAATCTCAGAGTCTTAGACATTTTAGGAATTAGGACTTACTGATACATAGTTTTGTTTAATATCAGGTTAAATTACACACATAATTACAATTTTTATAGATTAACAAGATCAAAAGTTGGCAGCTTCAGAAAGTGTAACTACACAAAATCAGAGCACAATAAGAAATTTCACTGAACTAGGTGTTCTGTTAGACACATATTTGTATTACATTAGAGCAAGACACATATTTGTATTATGCCCATCGCAAGATGGGTAGGTAGTATTATTATTCTATGTATAGAGGAGAAAATGATGTAATTTGGAAAAGCAGACATTGCTTTTAGGTTTTGGTTTAAACCTCTGTTCTTTACACTGTGCTGCACTGCTTTCTTAGGTCATTTCAGAGGTGCTCTCTCCACTTCTCTTTACATTGTCTATGAACTCTCTCTAAAACGTCCTTAAAAATTACTTCAGGAATCTCTTGTTAGACACACCAATGTTTAAGCCACCATGAACACTCACTTCCTTTAGATACAACCCATTCTGATTTTGTATAGCTTTGTCATAAAATTTTCATTTCCATTGAGCCAAAATCTGCCTCCCCGAGATTCCTGTGTTTGCCTGTTTCCGCACACCAAGACGGCCCAGAGCGGTCTGATAGCTCAGGCAAGCAGCGGTCTTTGAAATAGACAAAGGTAACTGTGTGTTGCCTGCTTCAACATCACTAATTCTTAAAAACATTCCTGTGTCACGGAGATCGTTGCTCGTCTAATCATGGATTGTTGTGTAATAAGAACCGTGACAAGGACATCCCTTTGCTAACTGGAGAATATGATCTTGGTTACCTGCTTTTCTGGATGAAAGTAATTTATAGAAAACTACTGTGAAATAAATGCAAGAAAGATATTCGTGCGAGAAAGGACTGGGCTTGAATACATTTACTTTTTTAAAATTTAAAATAAATGCAAATGTGCACATGAATAAGATATTCCTGAATGGTGCCAAGTTTGGCACCTTGGAATAAGGTATGTATTTGTCCTGTTTATTGATTAGAATATATGATTCTACTTGTTGAGGCATCAAATAAGCATACTAGATGAAGATAACAGAAAATATATAACTTTTATGGTACAGCACATGCAACGTCATTTTGAAAAGGCTTTTCAAGGCTTGTTTCATAGTTAGGATACATGGTGTAGATAAGCCTGGGACAGACAGAACCATATAGCTTGGAGACAAGTATGACACAGTTTCTTATGGGGGAATGGCAAGCTGAAACTGGACAATGACAGCAGTGGCCTTAAAAGACAGAGGGGAGGGAAAACCTTCCCAATGATCAGAGCTGAGAGCAATGCACCTGACTATCCATTTGTTGTGCAAGAAGACGTGGCCCAAGGTGAGTCTGCATGGAGATTCCTGGGTAGTGACCAGTTATCTGGGTCTTGGAAGGAAAAGGACTAGAGAATTAGAAGCAAGGAGGTTTGCACAGCAGCATGGGAATAGACACAGGGGAGTAGGCAAAAGGATGGCATTTCTGTATTACATGTTAGTGGCCACGGGAAAACATCAACCACTGAAGAGGCATTGAACAACCAAGCCAAGAAAATTACTTGTCTGGTTGTTGTTAGCCATTCTTTGTCATTGGCCATCCCAGAACCAGCATACAGGTACATGAATGGCATGGCTACAGTGGTAGTGGAGGAGGCTGTCTATGAGCTCACCAGCATGGAGTACCATTTAAAAGGCCAATGTGACTACTGCTGCCTCTGAATTTCAACACTGATACTATTCTTCAGTGAAGCCAACTTATGGCAAGTTGGCTTCATTAGACCCCTTCTATCCTAGAAAGGCCAGTGGTTGTCACAGGATAAGATACAATACCAAGTATAGGTTTGCCTTTTCTTCCTGCAGAGTGTCACGTGGATCCTAGACAGCATAGCATCCGCCCAAGGGAACCACTTCAAAGCAAAGGAGCTAGAGGACAGGAGCATGGGATCCACTGAACTTATATTCCACACCACTCAGAAGCAGCCAGCCTCAGAGTATGCTAGGACAATGCTCTCAAAGCACAGTTGAAGCTTCAGCTCAGAAGCAGTTCTCTGCAAGGATTGGCTTTTGTCCTTCAGGATGTAGTATGTTCATTAAAACAGAAACTTCTATGTGATGCTGTGTTCTCAACAGGACGAACACCTGAACCTGGGAACCAAGGGCTGGAAGCCGGATTATCTGACCATCCTTCCCAAGGACATCCTGGGATATATGCTTCCCACAGCTATAAACTCCTCAAGGTTAGAATTATTGGTCCCCAAAGAGAAAATAATCTTTTCAGAAAACAAAGAAAAGTTTCCATTGAACTATAACTTATGGCAGTTACCAGGGCACCATGGACCAGCAGGCCAGTAGAGTGACCAAGGAAGGTCACTGGCAGCGTAATTTACCCTGATTAACAGGAATAAGTGAGGGCTGCTTTTACACAGTAGTCAGGGAGGAGTGTACGTTGGAATCCATTTGGGAACCAGCTGATACCTTCTTGTCCCACTGTAATGGTTAACAGACATGGGCAGGAACCTGGTCTGAAAAAACATATGGTTGCCAAAGGCTGAGACATTTAAGGAATAAAGATTCAGGTAACACCACTAGGTGAGGCACGTGGACATTCCAAGGTGGCAGCTGAGAGTGAGGGGAATTTAGAATGCACAATGGAGGGGTAGGAGGATGAGCACCAGAGACAGCCATGAGACCAGCTGCAATGAGGAGAACTGTCATTCATCCCATCAACTTCCCTGCGAGCTTCTCCTCAGGAAGAGAGGCCCATGGAACCGTGGAGGAACTTTTCCCCAAACTTAAATGGAGAAATAAATCTGCGCGGTTCAAGGGGTGGGCTGTGGGAACGTGGTTGGTTGACTGCTTAGCCTCAGTTCCCACCCCTCTGATTTCTTTACTGTGCTCACGCTGAGGCCACACCCCCCACAAGGTGCTCTGGCCAATGGCTGAGGAGAATCAGGGGACTATTCCCTGGCCACTCCTGCTAGACACAGAATTCCTGTGATTGGTCAGTTTGGTTGGAAACCTTCCCGAAGTCTTCAAGCGTGGCTAAACCTTTTCCAGGTCTGCATTGCAATTTAATAATCAATCTTCCTTCCTCCTCACCTTCTCAGGTGTAATACCTGCCTTGTTGTCTGCTGTTCCCCCCACCTTCCCCTGCTTCCTGCTCTTTATCCTTCATGGGTTTTTTCACCGAATATATCTTTTACATGTCTAGTCTCAACTTGATGACTGCTTTTCAAAAGACCTGAACTAGCATAGAAATTAAATCCATTGCAACATCCCTCGTGGTCTTCTCTGATCAGAAGTGGGCAGCACCAGCCCATTTTTCAACAATGCTAGTACTCTGCCTCTCTCCACCAAGGACAGAAACCATCAAATCCTTCCTCTTAGAGCGCCAAGAACCCACTTTCCACTTAGTATCCTCTAGCCTCAGGAGTTGAGTGTGGGAGTTGGATAATCAGATTAAATAGTTAAGATGGTTTTACAGCTAACTTCTAGGCCCAAATAAATTCTTTCGGATTTACAATCTCTACAGGCAATGCCCCTCTTCCTCTGCCATCAAAGGTCATTAACAAATATTTGTTGAGTAAACTCCTGTACTCCTTCGCATATCACCAGTTAAAGGCTTCAAAAGAGTAGAGGTGGTATAGGCCAGATGATGTCATTTCCTTCATCTCTCACAGAAGACCTCCCCACCCAACAGACCCCTACACTATGCTCAGGCTACTTGCCTCCAGTCTAGTCTCCCAGTTTAGAGCCTCTTCAACATACACTTGGTAGTTTTCTTGTCCTATTCAGTATGCAAAGCAGACAATGTATAGAATTAGAGCAGATTGCTTAAATCTTGGCTCTGACACTTACTGTAAAAACATAGACCAATCATTTAACCTGAGCCTCACTGTCCCCGTTCCTAAGTAGAAGGGATGACGTCTTCCTTAGGTGATTGCTGAAAGTATTGAATAACAGCTGTACATTGCAAAAGGACACACGAATATTAGTCATGATTATTTATTACCTTATCCCCATTCAAAAAGATCCTAAACCACACACTTTTCCTTCACAGACGTTTCCCAATTTGACTAGATGGAGATTGATTTTCTTAATTCTTTGTTCTCCACTCTGAACATAAATGTACTCTCATTCTCTGTATGACTTATAAGCACAATAGCACATACCTATCTGGAAACATCTGAAACTGCTTCGTTCTTCTCATTCTGTGTTCTGTCTGAATTAGTGTTTTCCCTCATGTTTTATAATCGCCCAAAATAAATAACTATTTTGACACATCTGACCCAGCGATCTACGCAATTAAGCACAAATGCATGGTTAAAAAGACAATTGTGGTAAGCAGTACTGACATGAAAATATTCATTGCCCCTCCCTGCTGGGTCCCTCCTGGTGGAGCCTCTCTGTGTGACAAGATTGTATGCCTTTTTTTTTTTTTAAGATTTTATTTATTTATTTTCAGAGAGAGGAGAAGGGAGGGAGAAAGAGCAATGTATGGTTGCCTCTCACATGGCCCTCACTGGGGACCTGGTCCGCAACCCAGGCATGTGCCCTGACTGGGAATCGAACCGGCAACCCTCTGGTTCCCAGCCCGCACTCAATCCACTGAGCTACACCAGCCGGGCACAAGATTGTATGCCTTAACAAAGATATTGGGCTTGGCCATATGACTCACTATATCGGTAAAAGTGACATAGACCACTTTTGAGCAGGAGCTTGAAGAACCATGTCTGGCCCATCATTGTTTTCTGTCCCCTTTGCCATAGGAAAGCCAGTATTCCAGAGAGAGGCTTCTCCTTTAGTGTAGATATCCAGTAAGGAGGACCCAGTGCAGACATATAACATGAGAGAGAATAGACCTTTTGTTGTTGCAAGGAGACTTTGCACTTGATTGTTCATGAAGAACACCTAAGCCCACCTAAGCTAACTGATGCAATCCCAAGGGCACAATGTTCAAGCGTGCTGTTAGTTTTAGTGTGAGTATTAGTCCACAAAGTTGAGTGTACAAGAATGAGCGCATGTCTTTATTTTCTACATATTAAGTGGATTTCTTTATTTGAAACATAAGCTTTTAGAAACCAAATTTAGGAAGCCTTATGGCTATTTGCACTTTTGAATTTGGTATGTACCCCGTCTCTGCTAACCACCAACAGAGCCCGTTGTTGGAGTGAGTATGGATGGGGAGACTAAAAATTATACAGGGAAAACAAACAAATCTCAACTTAGTATTTAGCCTTACTATTAAAGTGTGAAGTAATATAAAGTAAGAAAAGAATGTAGACTGTATTCGAATCAGATCAGTATGATATTTTATCATGCGCAATTCTCTTTCATTAAAGCTCTAATCCTCAGTTTACTGCTACAGACATACTAAGAAGAAATATAAAATAGTATTCTTACATTTTGCTCTAGTTTTACTTTTAAAAACTAAAATATACTTGTAATTTCCATAATTCTACAATGTTATACAAAAGTTTTATTTGTTGCCAAATATCTTCTCTGCAGAATATCTGGGTACTTGGAACATCTGTACTACTGACAATCTTTCAACTTTTAATCTGGATATTTAGCAAATACAGAGAAAATATTGCTTTTCTCTCTTTTTTTAAAGATTTTATTTATTTATTTTCAGAGAGAGGAGAAGGGAGGGAGAAAGAGCAATGTATGGTTGCCTCTCACATGGCCCACATCGGGGACCTGGCCCGCAACCCAGGCATGTGCCCCAACTGGGAATCGAACCGGGACCCTCTGGTTCCCAGCCTGTGCTCAATCCAATGAGCTACACCAGCCGGGCCTGCCTTTCTAAATTTCATTCTTATGTTTATGTAGTGCTATCCTAATGGCCTATTTGTTAATATTCCCATCATCCTACTCTTTTATCAAATAAAATATGGATACAATATTGGAGCAAAATAATAAATGATTTAATGTTATGGTGCATGTCCACATATAAGCTCTGAGAGTTAAAAATAAAAATTTGGGGTAAATTTTTTATCCACGGCAATCAATCTATTTCAAGACAGATTAACAATGGAATATATCAAAACACTCAGTGCACATTCAACGGCCCCTATTGTGTATGCCCTTTATGTGAGATGAGAGAATTCTATTTTTTGGCCAGATGCTGATAATAGTCTGCTAACATCTGCATCGATGTCTGCTTGGCACTTAGGGTAAGGGGGGAAATTTGATTGTACTCACGAGGTTATGGAACATGGAGACAAGCATCATAACCATCCTTTGCAAAAACTCCAAGGGGCTTAGTTACATGTGTTTCCCTTGTCAACATCTGTCAAGAACCACATGTCAATTACTACTCCATCTTTTCTCAGGTAATAAAGAAACAGAGAACTCCCACATGAACAATCTTTATCTTTCTAACAATATGCCCCAGGCTTTTGCTTTTGGATGTAACCCTCATGAATTTTTGTCATTTTTCTACGGGATCTTGGCAAAGAAAGAGGCCTGAATGGAAGACAAGGATATTACTTTTAGTAGATCAAACCTTATGTGAGAGTCTGTTTCAGGGTACCCAATGCATAGAAAAGCAGAGTAAATTTAAACTGAGCTATTTCACTTCCCCTAGAGCTATCACTGTCTTTTACTGATAAGATCACCTAAGGGCTGATTTCTATGCAGTCTCATTTTTTTAATGCTTGCACAATTTTATCTTCTTTCGTTTTTCATCCTATATATTGGCTTGTACAGGTCGGTTTGAGCATGTGTGCGTGTACAACTTACGTAACAAGAACCCCTTATAAAGTATGAACAAGCATGGGTGATGCCCCACTGTATGTATGCCCAGGGTGAGGCCTATGGCCCCCTATGCTTCAAAGTAGGTATTGTGAGAACCAAGTTACTTTTTATGTATATTCTGGGCAGTTTTATTTTCTTATAAGACACAACCAACAAAAATGGGCTGAGGTCTTATTTTAGCAGAATCTTTTCATAAAATTGTTAATTTTTGGCACAATATCAAATCATCGTTTGCCCTAAATTCCAAATGTACCATTCGTATGACTTTCAGAATTGAGTCAGGAGAAAGGTTCCATATTTCAGCTTGGACAAGTGGCTAAGCATCTGAAGTTAGGTGAGCACAGAAGCAGAGAACTTGTACAGAGACATCAGGCATTGCCACAATTTCTCTGGTAAGAAAATGTTTGCAAAATGTTACTTACCAAATTTCACAAGCAGGGAGCTTAAGAGGCCCTGAGGGTCTGTGTTCTGTTGTGAGTATTCCAGGTGACTTTTTCTCCCACTTAAATTATATGGGTTATTATTTTTCTACAGTCATTCAACTGGGTTTTTTGAGACCCACTGTATGCAGAGGATAATCCTAGGTGCTAAAAGCCAATTGTAAAATTAAGAAGACCCAGATCCTGCCTTCAGGAGTTTAGTTGAGAGGACAATGACAGGCTCTTGCATAAAGAATGCAGTGTGGTGGATTGAACAAGGGCATAAATTCTTTTTTGCTCCCCCCACCAAGGAGTGAAGGCTTTTTCCTTACTTTTAACCTGGGCTGGCTTCATGCTCCTTTGACTGATAGAATGTGGCAGAGGTAATCCTGAGCTGGTTTCAATCTAGACCTTAAAAGTCCTGGGAGCCTCTGCTTCCTTCCTTCTGAAGACAGCTCCTATGCTGTAAGGAACTGCAGTCTGCCCCTCCAGAAAGGCCACGTCGAGAGGTCCTAGAGGGGGGAGAACCATGGAGAATAGGGCCACATGAAGAACTGAGGTACCACAGCTGACAGCACCAGGCCCCCAGGCATGTGAGAGAGTCCTTCTTGGGCCTTCTGGAAGCCTAGCCACCACTGAGGTGCAGCTTCATGAAAGACTCCATTAATCACCAAGCAAAACTGAAGAATCATCCAGCCAACCTACAGAACAGTGAGAGATGACAAGTTATGCTTATGTTATTTTAAGCCCCTATATTTAGGGATTGTTTGTTACACAGCAAGTTAACTGATATAGCTTACAAATCAATAAACACACCAAAATTTTCAGAGAGCCATACTGGAGTACCAGATAAGTTTATGCAAGGAATTCTGAACTGAGCAGTGATCAGAGGTCTTAGGAGGTAGTAGAGTCTGACAGCTTTGGAGGTAAAACCAATGTTTCAATCTCCATTCTACCACTTACTATCTTTATGATCTTGGGCAAGTCGGGAGCTCTCTTGGGATTCCATTTCTTAATCTATAAAATATAAACAATGATTTCTTCTTCACAGCACTGTAGTAAAGATAAATAAGTTAGATAATATGTATAAAACTCTTAGCACAGTGCTTCACTAAGTACTAGCTATTGTTCTTCTAAAGTAATCATAGATGAACTTTCTGGAGATGATTTTGATTTGCACAAAAACTAATCCATTTTGTAGTAATGAGATAGATTTAGTTCACTTGTCCGTGAATCTCCAGGTGCAATTCAGTTTTCTCTTGTTCCCGGTCAGATTATGAATTTGTATTGGTTTGTATTACAAAAGGTGGCATTGTCATTTTGCCTAAAAGTATCAAAAGCAGAGGCTGTGATGAGTTCCAAAACCCATGTCCTTTCTTTTGAGTGTATAGTTAAATGTAAGTATGGCCATGAGACTGAACTCTGGCCAGTGGAATGTGGGCCAGAATAAGCACCATTGCCAGGCCTGGCTCATAAAAATTGCCCGCCTCCAGCAATCCACATGACTTCCTTTTCTAGTTGGTGGGAGCGGAAGTCCCCACAGCGTGGTCCACAGGATCCATGTGTTGAAGATAGTGGACCCACAGATAGGGGGTGGGCAGGGGGCCTTTGATCCCAAAACCCCACTAGAAAAGAACTGCCCAACCAGGGTCCACTTCGCTGGACTGGGAGATGAGTGAGAAAGAAGCTATTGACAGTTTAGCATTTTTGCATTATGGTAGCTAGTATTATCATAACGGATAGTTTTCATAGCATTCTTCTGATAGTCCACAATCATCTTATTATTTTTCTCCCCCTTATCCATTACTCTTTTTTCACTTCTTTTTTATTGTTGAAACTATTATAGATGTCCCCCATTTTCCCTTGCTTTGCCCCATTTCACACAGCCCCACACCCCCTGGCCCACAGACAACCACATTGCTTTCTGGGCCCGTGGGCTATGGATATACACATATATATTCTTTGGCTAATCTCCTCCCTTCTGAGATTTGTCAGTCCGTTCCATGGATCCATGCCTCTGGCTTTATTTTGTTCATCAGTTTATTTTATTCATTAGACTCCACATATGAATGAGATCATGCGGTATTTGTCTTTCTCTGACTGGCTTATTTTGCTTAGCATAATAATCTCCAGGTCTATCAATGATGGCACAAACAGTAAGATTTCCTTCTTCTTGACAGCTGTGTAGTATTCCATGGGTAAATGTACCGCATCTTTTTTATCCACTCATCTACTGATGGGAAGATGAGCAAACGAAGATCCAGCACATTTGGTGACCTGCCATAGTCCCACAGCTGGTTCATGGAAGACCCAGAAATTCTGGAGCCAGAGCCTGTACCCTTGTCCGTACCCTCCATGGCTTCTCAACGTGTGGTCAGAGACATCGTGTCCTTGGATGGCGTGCTGCATGAATGTGCGCAGAAAACAGGTTATGGGGAAAACAATATAAAAGTGTTTGTTCATGAGATAGAGCAAAAGCCACTGACAATATCCACCTGAATATTAGACGTTAGTCTACAGCCATTAATTGCATTATGTCCCATGTTCTCTTTGACAGGAATTCTCTCTCCGTAATGCATTAACATCCTCTGGTTTATAGGGTCCGACATTGCTTCAGAGAAGCAGCAGCAGCCAGCCGGTGCCTTAGTGGGACAGATCACCTCAGTTCTGACTCCAGCGCTGACAGCATTCTATGCTTTTTCAGCTGGGAGCCTCCTTGCAATGTATTTTTATTAGAAATAGTATTGTTTTTGTTAGCACTCCATTATAAAGTTTTTTTGTGTTTTGAGTGGAAATTGCATATATTTTGAGTGGTTTAACCCCAATACAATTACTTTTAGTATGTGATTTTGTAAATTTGAGTTTGTTTTTCTTTTTTTTCGGGAAGTATTTCACTTATAATTTAAAACAAAACACTCAGGAAACAGCACTATGAAGGCTCACAGGCATCAAATACTTACTATATGCCAGGCATTATGCTAATTACATTACATATATTACATTTAATTCTCCCAGTAACTTTATATAATTGGACTTATTTTAACCATACTTTTTAAAATAAGGACATTGAGAGGAAGACATTAGGTAATTTACCAAGGTCATGCAACGAGGAAGTAATGTAGCTTAGCTTTCATCCCAGACCGCCCTCCCAACAACCCAGTAACACAGAACGCTCTCTCCAAGTGCCTGGTCAGCATGAGGCGCTGGGCCATAGGTGCCAGCCTGGGAGACATTTTGCAGCAAGATATGTGTGTCTTGGCCTCTCTTTTCTGTCACTGGACAGTACTCCTGAGTTACGCTAGTATTAAGGAACCCCAAATTTAATGGCAGGCAGTTAAAAGTATATAACTCAAACTAATGCATACATGTTTTAAGAGATGTTATTTATTATAGCTTTCTTTGAAAAACAAATACTTTAAGGGCACTAAAGTGAGGTGGTCTATATGAATTGATCTTTATACTCCCTCCTTACAAACACACACAAAAGGAATAACTTCCCCATAAGTCCTCTTGCTAGCAGACTTCTCTTACTCAGACAGAAACATTCTAACTCTAGAATATGGACATGCCATTTATGAAGCCCTTTCCTACATAAATCCTAAGAAGGGGCATTGGATTGAGTCAAAAAAGAAGTCTGCTAGATGGGGCTAGGAAGATGTGTGCCACATTATTCAGAATTTTTAGAGACTAAAGAGCATACATGCCAAAATCTCAAAGAAATTACATATATGATTCATGTAAATCAATGCACATTTCTTCTTTCTCATAGAGACATGGAACTTCATCTTTGGTCTAAGTGCTCAGATGAAATCTACACTTTCCCTTGCCTTTGGTCTAGGTCTTTGGAAGATCAAATAACTACCTTCACTGTCATTGATTTAGTGAAAATAGTAATATAAACAAAGCAACAAAGCATATGGCTTAGAATATTGTTTGTATGTGGATATCCACTTTCAAACACAGGTAATCATTTTAGATGCAATTTGGGCGTTTTGTTGTTGTCGCTATTTTCTCATTCATTCAATTCAAGAATCAGTGTTTAACCTTAATTCAACATGCGTATTCCTGAAAAAAGAAAAACAAACTCAAATCTACAAAATCACACATGAAAAAGAATTGTATCAGGGTTAAACAACTCAAAATGTATGCAATTTCCACTCAAAGCATATAAAACTTTACAATGGTGTGCTAACAAAAACAATAATATTCCCAATGAAGATACAGCACAATGTAAAAGCTATTGCATGACTAATAAAGGAAGAAATGCTACTGTATAAATAGAAGCTTGCACTAGAAAAACACTTGCATTAAAAAAAAAACCACTAAAGGTATCTTGTGGGGAAGTCTGCTGGGTTATGGAAATGAGGGCAAAGCGCAAAGATCAGGGAGAGCCAGGCCTTGAGCTCCTCCTAGGGAACCTGCAGCCAGAGGGAGCCAAGAGGAGGGCCTAGATGAGATGGCATGGTGCGCCCCAGCCCCAGAGGCTCGGCTGTCTTCGTGCACTTTGCTGTCATCGAATTGCCCATATCTTTGGCTCTTATGACTTCGGTATGATCCAGCCATCTTTGACTGCCAGCATTTCCATGCCTTTGCCCATGGCCACTTTCTGAGGCTGCTGCAACACACTCTACCTATACCCCTGGCAGGCCAGAAGAGCCAAGAAATTAACACCCAGAAGAAATCTTCAACCAATTATAGATGAAAGTTGGTGTGAAACTACTCTAGCTCCCCCGTTCCTTAGGTGGAAAACCTCTGAGGCCTGTGTTTGGCAGCATTTCCCAGAGTGGCCCAAGGTAGTAGCTGGCCCAATGGCACACCCGATATTGGCAATTTTTCCTCTCTTCCATCACTTCTGACTCCTTGCACCTTTAAATAAACCCTTTCCACTCAAATCCTTGTCTTAGGGTTAGCTTTTGAGAAAACCAAAACTATGACACTATCCAAATGGAGGGGGGAGGGATACTGCGAAAGAAGGGGGGAGTTGCAGTTCTAAAGATAACCAACATCTGTATATCATTAGATTGTGAATTTCTTGACAGCAAGGATTATATCTTAATTTTCTATGTCCGATGTCTAGCACATATAAGGTACTCACAGTATTATAGCTTAACCATGTTCCACATACGTTGTTTCTTTGATCTCCCAACAATCCTATTCAGTAACTATTACTGCCACTTTCAGCTGAGTACATTAATGATTAGATCATTTAAATGAATCGCCTAAAGTCACACCGTAAGTGTCAGTGCTCATCCTGATCCAGGGCCTTGGACTTCAAGCCCTATGCCCGTCCCTCTAGCTGGCGGTGCTCACATGTGGCCATCGGATTGACTTGCCTGCTGGCCTCATAGTGGGCTTCAGCAAGTCCAGGCCACACTCTGTGCACCGACTCTGCCTGACTGAATAGGGTGAGATAGGTTATTTCATTTCTTCTGCTCCTGTTCCGTGTGATAAGTGTGTGTAGTTACCTGATACGGTGGTTTCTATTGTCAGGACCATGGCTCTTTTCTCTAGGTTTGATCCTAAGAATAAAATATGAAGAAGACAACAGTGAGTTCCTCGGCTCCCCCCATCTCATCTCTGCAAGTCACACTCTCTCCCAGATTGAATCTTGGAAGTCTCAAGGACATGCATTGTCATATTCTGTCCTAGACTTCGCCACCTAGGCAGGGCCAAGGTTCTGGAAGTATCAAAAAGTGGGAGGAACCGCTGGACCTCAGGGGATCCCTCCAGGTTCTGGCCCTCCCTTCAATTTCTGTACTTCTGCTTGCTGAATGTTTTGCTCAGACTGTTAGCTTGGTTCTTGATGAAGGTTATTTTTCTGTTGCGTAAATGTTTTTCATTTAAGGGTTAGTATGATGTTTTGGTCAAGCTGGTTCATACTGGAGAGAGAGTGCCTGGATTAGAATTTATTTTATTAGCTTTACCAGACGGTGAGTATAAGCCTTGGGCTATTATTTTAAATTCCCTAGATAACAATGAGAATACCCACATATTTTTTAAAGTACCCATAGGTTATAAGGATTAATTTTAAAATACTTTTTTATCCTCACCCAAGGACATGCTTTCATCACTTTTTGAGAGAGAGGAAGGGAGAAAAAGAAATATTGATGCAAATGAGAAGCATTGATTGGTTCCATCACGTTTGTACTCAGACCAGGGATTGAACCCACAATTTAGTTATGTGCCCTGACTGGGAATTGTTCTGACAATAACTGAGCCACACCAGCTAGGGCAGGTTATGAGGATTAAATGAGACAATCCATACAAAGCACTTGGCACACTGTAAACAAGTCATTGCTACTAGACACTACTATTGGCCACCCATCTGCAGGTCCCACTCTTTCACTTACCCCTCTTAAGCCCAATTTGGAGCCCAGGAAACCCAACCTACAATCGAGGGGGTTTATCTAGAAATGGAATTTAGAGCAATGTGTTACCTCTTTCAGGATTAACAGGAACTCTGGGATTTACAGTTCCTCAACTGAAAGACATGTATTTTTAATGAGAGCCATCCAGGAAGAAAGCCCACTTGCGAGCAGGGTGCTGCAAGATGGTAGGAACCGTTTGCCTTCCCGTACCCGCCAAGCTGTTTATCTCCCAGTCGCTCGTGAGACTGTGCTAAATGCTCAGTGTCGGTTAAACAGTATGTCCTGGACGTGAAGGTGGCAGATACATTCTGATAAACATGTATGCCCATGTTTTTATAGCTAAGCCCAGCAGAAACAAAAGGTGGAGCTTCTTCAAATGGAATAAAGCCTGAAAAGCTTTTAAAAACAAAAGTCATCTTGTGAGCTATATTATTTCTCTTTATGTGGTTAGTTATAGGTATAATAATAATTTCTTATTTGTAACCTTTTATGGTTAAAGTGCAGATCCTGTGAATCTATGATATGTTTCCTAAGCCAAAAATTGGGGCACAAATTCTGACACATGATTTTTTTCCAATTTTTGTATTCATGTAAGTTGTCACTATTGCAAATGCATAAGAATTAAATTCCACTTGACTATATATATTTAATGAAGCACCTGGTGAAAATTTATGAATATATACAGTTGGGAAAGCCCTAGAGGATCTGGGCACCACAGTAGAAAATCCTCAAGTGTTGCTGCTTTCATTTCCTTTTCTAGGCTTTTCTGCAGTGAAGCTCATTGCCCTGCTCGCAGACACTTTCAAACTGGCATGATTTCAAAGAGAATTTGGCCACCGTCTCTCCTATATCCTGTGATAAACTATAGTTCTCAGGAAAATCAGGATTTGGTCACACCATTGGAGTCGGCAGAAACATTTTTCAGCTTCTTATTACCAAACAAGATGGAGTCATACCTACTCCACGGAGAAGCACTGTGCCCGCAGAAGCACGTCTTTCTGCCTGGGTGTTCGTGCATGTTTAACAAGCTGTCCTGAAGATGGCGCCACGTGCTTAGCTATGTCCCAACCTGTACCACTTGGTGATTCTGGTCTGAAACCACTCAATCCCTAACAGCTACACAGATTGAAGGAAAGATCTGTAGGATAGGCAAACTTGAAGTAATATTCCTGTATTCAAATGTAAAGATTAAAATAAGTCACTTAAGGACCGATGTGATTATATCATCTCTAAATTTTCAGTTAAGAGAAGAACTTACGGAAAAAAATACAGCAAATGTTATTTGACTTAGACCAGTGGCACGTTCGGACCTTGTTCCTTCTCTTTCGCTCCCATTTGCTGTCAGCGGCCCCACCATCTATCAAGTTGACAGGGCCAAAGACATGAATGGCATCTTTGATCCTTCTCTCTACTTTGAACGTACCCACCAGCAACCCCACATCCAGTCCTATCTACTCTAGTCCACGAATACCCTTCCGGTGCCCGTGCCCCTCCCTTCCCTCTGCACCGCTGCAGGAACGTGTTCCCCGTTTCCGTTTCCACAACTTGCTCCTCCCAAATGGTGCACCTAGAGTGATCTTTCGAAAGACAGACCTAGTCAGGTAACACCCTGGAAAACATGGAAGATGTTTACAATCTTCCATGGCTCCCTAGTACTCTCAGGAGAAGTCTGAACTCTCACATAGCCTACAGTGCAGTTTGTAATCTAGCTGACCGCAGCCTCCGCACACTTCTCCAGCTTCATCTGGCAGCACTGCCCCACCTGTTCTTTGGCCTTAGTCATAATAGATTCCTTTTTCTTTCCCATAAGTTCACCTCTGGGCCGTTCATTCTTACTGCCCCTGCCTTTGCCCCTGACTACAGCTGCAACTCACTCTTCCCCACACCTGGAGCCATGGCCACCCCCACCCACCTAACTCACCTCTTCCTGCAGGTCTCAGCAGAAACACCATTTCGTCACGGAAGAGACCTCTAGAGCACTTTGGGACCCAGCACTCTATGATTCCAGACACTGTGCTTTCCTATTTTAATAGTCATCTCAATTTATCATGTTATTCATGTATTTTTACCCCTGTGAACTCTGTGATAGCAGGGCCAGTGTCTCTCCTTACACCACATTCTCACAAAGACCTGGAAGGCCTTCCATCATCTGCCTCCCTCACCCTCTCTTTCCGCTCTTACTGCCTGCAGTTCTCTCTCGCTCTTTCCTTCAGCTTCCTTGTTTGTTCCTCTAACTTGCCTCCTCTCGCTTGGCCTCTTCGCTGCCCCTCTACCTTTCCAGGCACAATCCCCTCTGCCTAGAATGCACTTCCTCCAGGTGCCTGCGTGGCTCTCACCCTCCCCGGCTTCAGATTCTTATTCAAAGGCCACCCTCTCAGTGGCGTCTTCTCTGATCATCCAATCTGTCCCACACACCCCTGCATTCCTAGCTCTCTCCCCGCTTTATTTTGGTCCTTAGCTCTCACCACTGTCGGGCACACTTTCATGGTCTGTTATCCAACTCCCTCCATGAGAAGGGAACCTCCACCAGGGCAGGGATGCTGTCTCTCTGGTTCGGGGCTGTATCACCAGCACCAGGGGTTAAGGCCAGCACAAAAAGTCAGTGCAATTGTTCATCCTAGTCCCACCCTGGTGGTTTCCTAAGCTTAGTCTTTTCATCTTTTTCAGTACTAAATTATCCTATTTCTGGGCGGGGAGAATTTTACCTTTGCCCGGAAAGTCTTCCCAGTTCGTAATTACTTTAGCTCCTTGGTTCCAGAACTGGTATGTCTCTGGGGGGAGGGAGATAGAGAAATCAAAACTTAAAATAAATATTCCCATTAAAATACAAAAACATAAATTTATTGAAGTCCTTTAAATTTCAGTCATTTCCAAAAAATAAATTTCCTGAACACTAAGAGAACATTTGGTGTGAGGCCAGAGCCTCCATTTTGGTAAAAATGTCTCCACCTGGACAGATCCTGGGGTTATGTCATCATTCTGTTGATGAGATTCTCAGAGAGAAAGTCTGATTCCCTCAAGTCACTAGGGCCCATTTTATATTGAAACCCACAGATTTGCCTGGCTGTACAACCAGCTTGATGCTTTGGGTAGAAATGTGAGGTTTGTAAAGCCAAGCCAGCTGTGCAGTTAAATGAAGCCTAGTTTCCTGAGCAGGAAATGGCAAAGAAGAACCAGGTTAAATGGCCAAAATATGGATATATAGATATTTTGTAAAATCGTAGCACCTTGCAATGATCAATAACTGCAGAAGGATACAACATTCGGTCTCACAACAAGTAAGGCTAACGCATGGCTAATCATTTATCATGGATGTTTGATTCGACTTCCATTTTCAGAGTTACTAGGTAAGCAAACAGATGCCAACCACCTTCTAATGTTAAGGGAACATAACATTGCAACTGCAGTTGAGCACAGTTTCTATATGAACATGGGAAATACTGTTATGGAAAAAACCGAGAATGATCATTTATAATATAAAATAAAAGTGAAAGTAAATACCTTAGACCAAAATTTGAATTTTTTTAACAGAAGATAAAGACCCTAGCTAATTAAAGCCAAAGAAAAGGAGAAAATCTATTGCTGTTTGTTTGGCAGTGTAAATACAAGATCGGAAAAAGCAGCTCATGCTATTTCATCATTACAAAATAACATGACTTGCCACAAATAGGAAATCATATGGGTACAATGATAAAAGGAAGCTGAAGAAGCTATTATTTAGTCAGGCATTCTAACAATGGTTAGGATTTGGGCTACAATTAGGCTCTAAATGGTCAAAATAAAGTTTGAGGAACGGAACAAGAAATATGGAATCGATTCCATATTTCTGGAGTGAAATTCAACACAAAAGAAAGTGAACGTCTACATGGTAATTTAATTAAAATAGGCACCCAGGCCCACAGACACGAGGGGAAAAGAGAAAGCTGTGGAACCAGAAAAGACGGCCTCCAGGTGAACAGCCCATGGCTGGGGGAGATCAGGAGAAAGAGCAGAGGCACAGTCAGGGTTCAGAAGAAAGGGAGTCAAAGTGGCCACAGAACGGATGGAATTACATAAACTAAGCTACAGAATTATCTTCTTCATTTCAAAGGACTGGTCTTTGAAATTTGTCAAAGGGATTATATTTTCAGAGTTTCTTCAAATTGACAGAAAAGTGAAGACCAGGCAGAATGAAATAGACCTTCTAGAAAAGAAGTGTTCCTTAAAATTCCAGAAGACATTCCACTCAAAAGACTCCTAAATGATAAAACTAACACAGAATTAATAATGGAAATCTATAGCCATCCTCTGGTCTTGGAAGTGACTCTCTTATACCTTGACCAGAAAAAAAAAAAAAAAGAAAGAAAAAAAGCATACCTGAGTCCCAAACCTGGTACAAAAACAAACTGATTGGAGGGAAGTGGTAAATCCTGGAAAGAAATGCCTGCCTAGTCCCATGTTGGAAAAATTCACCCATATGTGGATACGATTTTTTAAAACTCCGTAGAGATTTTGAACTGCAATGTAAATATATCAGTCTCACCAAATAAGTAGGCAATAATTTGAACATTAGGTTTTTAAAGGAAGCTGTGTCAGCATCATTTTGGAGAGCAGGGCAGGACCTGATAAGCCATCAGGCAATTATGTCCCGAATAAACTCCTCATTCCCTTGAGGACGTTTTTGGAGAGGTCCCAACAGAACAAGCAGGACCTGGGCTTCAGCCTTGAACTTCCTGACTCTGTTGCATGCCAGCCTTGCTGGTCTGGTGCTTTTATTTATGCTTTTGTTCCATTTGTTAGTTTTTTAAGTAGGAAACTGGGAGGTATGGGTCAATAATTCTTCCAATTATGGCAATTTTTGCTTGAAAACAATGCATGTTCTAATTCTGTGACTTAAGTAACAACTTTCTAGAAGCTTTTTATCATGGTTACTTAACTTATACAGGATTTTGCTCTGCGTTCATCACCATTCGGGGAAAGTTATTCAGAGAGAATGAACTGAGTTTTTGTACTTGTACGCAGGGCGTTATACCACAAAGAACTGAGATTTTTCCATTAATAAAAGAAGTCTTTCCCTGACTTCCACAGTTGACACTGTGTTCCGCACACAGCAGATCTGATGCCAGAGCAAGGACCAGCGCTATGTTCTGCTACAATGGCATTTCGAACGTCTCCATGCCAGATGGGCTACTATAAAAAACACATAAGACTCCCCAGTACAGCCAATTACATTTCTTTGTGCTTCATAACCAAATCCAACTTACTCTGTTCTTTCTGGAAGAAAGCGTTTTTGGCTCAACCACCTCTCAGGTCTTGTGTCATATTCAGGGTCATTTGCATTCATAGAAATCCTCTAAATAGGCAACAGGAAAGCCTGACCCTGGTTATGGAGATCGCATAAAGTGCTGGGTCGCTTGGGCCTGATGGATTCAAAATCACCAGGACACACGAGCTACCCCTTAACACATTCCTTTCCCAGATTCCTACATGGTGGAAGTTCAAAAGCAAAGAGTTACTGGTATTACTGCATATAAACAGTCTTGTTCTCGAAAGTAAGATTTACCAGCAAACTGAAAAATAAGACTCCTTTAATTTCCAATTACAGATGTGGCTCTCCTTTGGCTCCTTTTAACTCACATGGCAATATACTAGTTCTTCCAAGGATTTAATAGCATTTTCTGACATAGGAGAGTCTTTTAAACATTCAGGATCCTCTGTGTATTGGGACTGAACCTAAGATAAGTCACTCACTTGCAAATTATCACCTCCCCTCCCCCCCAAAAAAAGAATAAACTCATTTTACTTTCCAAAGAATCAAGAGAATTTTTACTGAAAATCTTCCTGCTATTGGAACAGATGGAACAAAATATTTTAGTAGTGAACAGTTTCTGTTGCTTTCTTTCATTTTCTCTCAAGGATTTTTAAAGAGAAAAATGCATTAGTCTACTCAGAACTGAGTTGGTAGGAAAAGCAGAGGTTGCTCTTCAAATGCCACCAGAGTTGCACTTCTCCAGTACAGCGTCCCTTCGGTTCTGGGCAGGTAAACTGCTTTAGTAACCCCTTTCTGCGGCTGCCGAAATGCTCTACGTCAACGTAGATCTCTTGTTTCACTCAGGAATTCACATAAGTTCTGTCTCTTCTCCTGTGTCAGCATTTCTTGCTCCTTTTTAGCTGCCTCTGTATGTATCCCGTGGCCTTTCTGGCTAAAATGATGCTCATTTTAGATGCTGTTGATGCCCTGCCCAAAGCTTCCAGGACCTTGCCATGGTAGTGCATGCTGCCCAGACTTTCAGCTGCCAGTACCTGCATCTCCTTGCAGAGCCTGCTCTGTCCAGGTGCGTGGAAACAACCCTCACCAAGGACTGACAGAAATTGGTGTATACAGCTTTGTATAGCTTACAATTTTGTCATCAATTATACCTCAGTAAAGCTGGGGGACAAAAAAGAAATTGTGTAAGCACATCCCAGCTCCTCCCACTCAGGTGGAGTAGCCCTGAGGCCTGATCCGCGATGGCTCCATCACTTCTCCAGCATTGTGAAGCTCCAGTTACGCGCAGTAGCAGTGACCTGGTAACACATCTTTTAATTAACTTCCTTCATTTCCCTGTATCACTTAACCATTCCCCTACTTATGTTTTCTGGAATAACCTCCCAGATAACCACTAGAGCCTGCTTTTAGGGAACCTTAATCAAGATACTGCCACTGGATTTCCCAAATTAGGCAGCCAGATAACATCCCCGCTCTAGGACCCTACATCCCTACGTATCTTGGGGCAAGGCAGAGAACTAGATGTCATATCTGTGCTTGAAAGGTATATTTTAATATGCAATATACTTTTATAATATCTGGATCTCCTTAGATGACTCAGTCAGTTATATTAGCATGCTGATGATTTGTAAATGCGTGCCTTCAGGCCAGAGTTCTCTCTCAATTTTGAACACATACAGCGAATGGCCTACTTGTCACTAGGATGTACCCACACCCATCGCACTTAGCGTACACAGTCTTTAGCCCAACAATTTCTTTTCAACCCTGTTCAGCCCCCAGGCTTTCCTGCACCTCTATCCAACTGCTTAACCCGGAAACCAGAGAAAAGCCTTGACAACCCACATTTAATCCAACATCAAAGAGGCTTCTGTTCAGCTACAAGGACAGTAAGTACTCACTTAGTGTCATTGATAGGTTTTGAGATATTAAGAGAAATTACGAACAACAAAACCAATTTTACTACAGGCTAAACGATGTAAAACAAGCATTAAGTTCCAGTGGCATCTCATCCACATTAGAATGAAACGGTGTTGAAGGAACCGGCATTATTTAATAACCTGCTGTGGTAGACAACTCAATTTATACACCCTTTATTAACAGCGGCTAATGATGTTGCTTTGTTTTTCTCACAAGCAGGTTCAAGGTAGGTGGCCGTGGTATTGATCCAGTAATTTAAAGAAACCCAGCAGTACTTCTGCAGTTCACGTGGCCTTCCCCAGCAGCCTGGAGACAGAGCTGCCCCATCTTCTCTTCCAAGGAAAACAGACGCAGAAGGCAGCAGGAAGCGGCGAGGGAGACTGAGGCAGCAGGGAACAGGATTGCTTTAGTGGCATTTTCTGGTCGGATCCATTGACTTGAGATGGGCACATTGGCGACCCCAAAAACCAGGAAGAAAATGAAAACAGATACTAAGTAATTTGCAGCATCTGCAACAAAGTCAATCCTCCTTCCAATCAAACACCACGTTGGGTCTGGAGGCATATCACGTTTTACTGAGAGTTGCTTTACTGGGCTTCACAGATGCCGCTTTTTAAAAAAAATACAGGCAGACCCTTCACCAGCAAAAATATTACAGGAAGTAGAACGGTGGTTTCCAGGGGCTGGGGAGAAGGAAAATGGGAGTTATTCTTTAATGGTTATGTTCAGTTCTGCAGGATACACAGAGTTCTGACGGTAGATGGCGGTGACGGTTACACAACAATGTGAATGGACTTAATGCTGCTGAATTGTCCACTTAAAAATGCTTAAGATGGTAAATTTTATGTTATGTGTAATTTACCTCAGTGAAAAAAAATGGCTGGGCATCAAGTTAAAAGAAGTTACACTATAATGCAGTCAAGAGATAAAAATAGGAGCTGAAATAGGTTAAGAAAAATATAGAAAGAAGTAGGTTGATTTCAAGGATATTAGGGGTACAATTAATAAGAATCATTGGTGATTGATTTTAGTGGATTATCAGGGAGAATCAGGAGTCAAGCTCTGTCCCAGGTTTCTAGCATGAAAAAGTGGGGTGGACAGTGACGGTGCTCACTGAGGCAGGAAGCAAACGGGAGACTTAGATTTGGCTGGAGCTGAGAGTGAGGGCAAGTAAGAGGTTCGCCTTCGGAAACACTGATTTTCAGGTGCTTGCAGTGAATCTAAGGGGTATTGTCTAACAGGGAATTGGAAATACAGGTCATAATTTCTGGAGACAGATCTCAGAGCCACTCTCAGACAGAGTATGATTACGATTAAAGCTGCGGGAGTGGAATAATCACCAAGGAGCGTGCCATGAACACTCACGGTTTGTCTGGCAGCACATTTCCCCTGGTTTTGAGAAGTTTGCACTTCCTCACCAGCAGTCTGTGTGATTTGGGTGGGTGTCCCTCTCTGGCCCCACACGTAGAACAGAGACCCAGTTCTAAGCTGGGTAGAGGACCACACACACCTAGCCACAGTGATGGGGGTGGAGGAGCGGCAGTCTAAGCTAGGAAAATAGGTGGGAATCCAAGGGTTTGTGCAGGGGCTACTGATGATAGAGACTCCTCTGCTTGATCCTATTAAACTAGAGCCAGGAAAGATATGAAATTAGAGCTACTGCGACCATCTTGCTACCATGGAAGTGGCGGTCACTGGAGGCCATAGCATAGAGCAGGAGAAGGTAACCAGTGCACCGATTCGAGATGAAAAAGTAATTGGTTCTCTTCATGCCATTTCAGCCCTGAATCCAGTCACGCCGGAAACAAGACTTAACTCCGAACTTCTCCATTATGTGAACTAAAAAAAAATGCCTTTTTCTCCTAAGCCAGTTTGGCTTGAGTTTTCTGTATCTGCATCATAATGTGTACAGACGGTCCTCACTTTGCACGGCAGTCCAGGACCATAAACGTGACCTTGCAAGCTGAAACCATGCAGTAATCTTAATAATCAACAGAAAGAATTAAATCTGGTCTGTGACCTTTAAAATGTTTTATCAAAACATTAAAAAAAATTTGCCCTGGCTGGTGTAGCTCAGTGGATTGAGCATGGGCTTGGGAACCAAAGGATCCCTGTTCGATTCCCAGTCAGGACACATGCCTGGGTTGCGGGCCAGGTCCCCAGTGAGGGCCATGTGAGAGGCAACCATACATTGCTGTTTCTCTCCCTCTCTTTCTCCCTCCCTTCCTCTCTCTCTAAAAAATAAATAAATAAAATATTAAAAAAAACATTTAAATAAATCACTCATTGTTGAGTAGTGAAAAAAACTAATATTTATTTAGTATACAGAAATTTAAAGTATTAGAAACATGGAGAATTAAAATGTTTTATTTTCCTGTACAGAATTTTCAAAAGGAGTTGGATTAGTTTGTATCTTCTCATTGTGTAACTTAAGATGTAAAGTGGGAAAAAAAAAAAAAATCCCTGGCTGGTGTAGCTCAGTGGATTGAGTGCGGGCTGCAAACCAAGGGGTTGCCGGTTTGATTCCCAGTCAGGGCACATGCCTGGGTTGCAGGCCAGGTCCCCGGTGGGGACCACATGAGAGGCAACCACACATTGATGTTTCTCTCTCTCTCTTTCTTCCTCCCTTCCCTTCTGTCTAAAAATAAATAAATAAAATCTTAAAAAAAAAAGAAAGATGTAAAGTGGACATGTTTACCATGCCCTGTTGACTTATGATACTCCTTTCAAATGTGGATCAGCTTCCAGCTTTTTATCTTTTACACTTTCAATGCTGTGAAATACCCGTGGCTTCCTTTCACTTCAAGTGTTTTGTTAGCATCACTTCCTCTTAGACTCCATCCGTTTTTCCACAACCACTTCGCTCCTTTAGGTTGATGCATTTCCCTCCTAGAGCCTCTTGAATAGCAACAATGTTAACATTCCCACAGTTAGCTATTTCCGCTTAACTCTCCCTTTCATTGGAATTTTGAAAAATCTTGCTAATTCTGAAACAATGAAATCAGCCTTTACTGGCAGTGAGAGGTTCTTCCTCAGTCTTCTCTAATTACTAATTCTTCCAACAGAGCTCCTATCTTCAGTGTTTGGCCTAAATACTAGTTAAACTGATTGGCGCCATTTTAAAAATTATATCTATTCTTTTTTTTTTTATTATTTATCTTTAGACAGAAGGGAAGGGAGGAAGAAAGACATGGAGAGAAACATCGATGTGTTAGAGATACGTCAATCTATTGCCTCTAGTTGCCTCTCGCATGCCCCCAACTGGCAACTTGGCCCACAACCCAGGCATGTGCCGTGCCTGGGAAGTGAACTGGTGACCTTTCAGTTCACAGGCCATCACTCAATCCACTGAGCCACACCAGGCAAGACAGTTTTTTTTTTTCTTTATTGTGTTCAAAGTAGAAGTAAATGCTTCATTTCCACAATTAGCAGCTTTCTGTTCTAAGTGCAACTTAAACTAGATAATGTTGAAGCTATTTTACCATTTTTGATTCATTGGACTTTTTCAACATCATTCATTCAGTGTCTTCGTGCCGCCCAGGTCTTGTCCTAGCTCTGTCCTGTCTTCATTTTCAAATCTCCTAACCACATCCAAGTTCACTCCCAGTGGCACCACTTTTAATTTCTTTGCTGCACTTCATTTTTTCTATTGTTAGTTTTTGTAATGTCACATAGGCTTACCACTGATAGACAAGGACTGTCCGCATGAACCGAATAACTGATGTGCAGTGGCCAATGCCCAGCAGACTCTGAAAGAAGTGATCTGTTATTTAGGTAGGGATTTCTGGAGCTAGCCATGGAGTTTAGGACTGATATTATTTAACTAAACCAGAATAAATGAAATTTGTGCATACTAAAACTGTTCAAAGCAAGACTACCTTACTACCTAATGTAGAGATTATACAAGAAGAAAACTTGGAGAGAACCCTCAGGAAAGCCAAGATTCGAAGGATGGCCAAAGAAAAGGAGCCTGCACAGAACTCACAAAGAACGGCCGAAAGGGAGCAGGAAAGCCAGGAGCAGGTGGTGTCATGTAAGGCAAGAAACGAGACATTTCAATTGCATCTTCCACTTCTTTAAATTGAGATATAATTTTCATCCCATAAAATTCACCCGTTAAAAGTATACAATCCAGTGGTTTTTCATATATTCACAGGATTGCACCCCCATTACCATGATCTAATCTGGAATATTTTCATCACCCCCAAAAGAAGCGGTTGTTTCCCAGTCTCCCCTCTTCTCAACCCCTGGGAACGAGTTTCTGTCTCTATGGCTACAAAATAGTCCAGACGTTTCACATAAATTGAAATATACAGTGTCTACCCTCTTGCATCTGACCTTTCTTATGGTTCATTCATCTTGTAGCAACCATCAGGACTAACTACTTGTTATGGCTGAATAATATTTTATTGTGTGGATGTACCACACTTATTTATCTGTTCATCAGGTGATGGACATTTGAGTTGTTTCTGCTTTTTGGCTATTATAAATAATGTTGCAGTAAACGTGTGCGGAAGTTTTCGTGTGAACATACGTTTTCAGTGTTCTTGGACATACCTAGGAGCAGAGCGGCCGGGCCATATGGCACCTCTGACTGTTTGAGGAACCGCCAGACTGTTTCTACGGTAGCTGTGCCATTTTAGATTCTCACAAGCAAAGTGTGAGGTTCTTTCACTTCTTTTAAAAAAATCTTGTATGTGAATATTATTCTCATTTTATTCTGCGTGTCTAGTTTCTCATTTCATTTCACCAAGCATATTTCCTCCTTGCATCTTTGACTTCCATATCCCACACTGGATAAAGTTACCTTCCATCTCGGCAAATAATACATTTTATTCGTACTTCACATCATTTGTGGCTACCTTATCCCACACTGTATACAATGTATGAAAACTATGCAGAGCATTAGGTCTCCCATATCTCAAGTCATTTGACTAAGCTGTTTATGACCACCAAAAGCTTTTCCACAGTTGATTAACTGTGGATAACAACCCCGACTTGCCCTGGCAGTGTGGCTCAGTGTGTTGAGTGCTGGCCTGTGAACTGAAAGGTCGCCACTTCAATTCCCAGTCAGGGCACATGTCTGGGTTGCAGGCCTGGTCCCCACTTGGGGGGATGCAGGAGGCAGTCAATCAAGGTTTCTCTCCTTCTTCATCCCTTCTCCTCTCTCTGAAAGATGAATTAAATTAAATAAACTGCTTAAAAACCTTTATTTACCTTCCTTTCCTCTTCAGTTGACTAATCCAATTCAATATTTTTTATGAAAAAATCTGCATAATAATCTTAGTGGTAGGCGGTGCAAAATGACGCAAGTTGTCTTTTACTTTAAAAGAAATATCCCAGTGTGCCGCGCTTCAAGGGACCCCGAGACTCTGCACTGAGGTGTCGGGCTTCGAAATGGTCCTTGGATTTACTGTCCATCCCCTGGCGTGCATACACCTCTGCAATGCAGCCAAGGAGTCTATGACGCCCCCCGTTCCACACCTAACATAATGCCACTGGGGCAGTGGACCAGCACGATGTTCTGCAGAACGGTGAGCTGGTCAAAGTCCTCGAGGGCTAAATGCTCACACACCTGAATTGGAATGTGCCAAAGCACGCTGCTTCTGGTGCTCTCTGCTCATTGGGACAAAGGAAAGAAACTTGTCAGGGCAATAACTGAATGCCGGGTATCAGCGCTGTGTTAACTTGCTCAACTAAAGAAAACATGCGCAATGGCACCTGCATTTAACATCATCACTTGTTTAAATTTACAGCAGGTAATTCACTGAGATTCTCCAAGACCCATCTGTCACCTGCACAAACCAAAGAAAGGTTTGTGGTTTTTTAAAAATGGGGTTATGACAGAAATCACTGTTTATATTCGTTAGCATATGGGTTCATTTGCTAGAAAAAGATCCATAATGATACAGACATAAACAAGATGAAAATTTATTTCTCACCGAATGGAAGCCCTTGCATAAGCAGACTAGAGCTGCTGTGGAGGTGCTGCCAGTGTCCCAGTCCTTCTGCCTTGCTCTCAAGACGCAGAGGGGGCCAAGGAGAAGGGGTCGACACAGCATGTCCTTATAATGGCAAGATTTAGAAATTGCTGTCGTCACTGTCATGTCCCATTGACCAAAGCTTAGTCACGTTGCCATATATAGCTACAATATGGCAGGGAAACGTAGACCTTCTCTGAGTGGCTATTTTCCAAGGTAAAATTTGGAGATATTACTTTTATAAGAGAAAAGTGGGGCACAGCTAGTAGTGGCCATCACATCACTTTGTACCTTTCAAACCTATGATGCTGGACTAGTCTCTAAAATTCTCCCAGTGTAAAGTTTTACTTTGTGTAAAGACAGGAAGTTTTGTTTAGACTTTTGTTACATGATAACACTCGTCTTGAGAGTCAGGGAGCCAACCTGAATATTCAGTCATCTCTATGGGCAGGAAATGTAGAAACAGCCATAGTATGCGTCTGTAGACTCACAGGCACCACTAAAGCAGAATTAGGCCCATAAATCTGATTGTCACCTCATCCTCATATGTCCCCATTTCATCAGGTAAATCATAGTGACATCCTAGACTGTGTCACTTCAGGGGCCAATGATCTCCAAAGATCCAGCTATTTCCCTTCTCCAACTACATCCTCACCTAGGTGAATAGTCAAGGGTACTTTTTGAGAAAGCTGAGAAAAAGGTTTATGGGAGGTGCTTGCAATGAAAGCACAAGGTCTTTCTTCAAGGTCGGATTGCTCCCTGTGTGCAAAGAGCGGTGCTTTTAAGGGCAGACTCAATTTGGGAAATTGAATGAGCAGCCATGATGACATCACGGTGACTTGTGGCAGGCCTTTATTGGGATTATTATTATTATTATTATTATTATTATTATTATTACCCATTTCATTCCTAAGCATCCCACTCGAGCTCTGCCGCACACTATGGTAAAAAGCTCAGCTTACCTCAGATTCTTAAATGGTGCTCCCTGAGCTGTCACCCTGTACGCCCGTGATCGCGATCGCTCTCAGGGACCCCGGTGTGACAGTAGCATCCTCCTCCTTCCTCCCCAGCCCGAAGAGGGGATGTTTATTTTTTTAAGAGTCTGTTGGCTTCAAAGAAATACACACGTTAGTCATAGTTAGGCAGATTCAGGAGGTGAGCAAGAAGGTTGTAAGTAATGATTTATTCTAACCTTTTCTGCTTAAAACTTTAATTGCTTTTTAATTTTATATCAAGAGTTTTTGTATTTCAGCTTCATGCCTTGTTGGTCATTTTTGCATGTACAATTCAGTCATCCCCTGAGCAAACACTGAGAACTAGGGACATCAGCAACACTTCGAATCCAGAATTACTAATAATTACAACAGTATCCATACATTCAGCCTGATGTAAAGTAATACCCTTTCCTGCCTAGGCCATTATGTTCAGAATCTATTCCCACACGTTTGCCCCTCTGTTAGGGGAAAATGAGCACAGTGTTGCCACCGTTTAGTAGCCTTCTCCTGAGGGTGCCGTTTCTCCTGTGCCACCTGAGCCCTGCTGAGGTCTGACACCAGCCATAGGGTGGTGGCAATGAGAAGTGGGAGGAGTGGGGCGTGGAGAGAATTTCCATGCTCCTGCAATACTTCAAGAAAGCCTTCGAGCAAGCCCAGCGCAGCCTCGCTGGATAGGGCAGGAGGCACAGCTGGACAAGGAGGCTGTCAGAGTACTTTGTGTATTCAGAGTCGTCGGAGTCATCCATAGCCCCCAAGTGTTGCCATTACAACTCTCAGTTTTTGCTCTTGTACACAAGAGATCTGCAGGTGGGTGTGTGGTGGAGTATTGGTAACCTTTAGTGGTTCTCAACCATTGGCGTTGCATGGAGAGCTTCTTAAGCCAGGATCTCTAGGCCCCATCCCCAGAATTTCTGTTTCAGTAGTTCTAGGATGAGGCCCAAGAATTTTCTTTTCCAACAAGTTCCTGGTTGTTGCTGATGCAGCTGATCCAGGGACCACATTTTGAGCACTGCTGCATTACCTTGTAATTCAGCAACCTGAGTTTGGTATCTGGATATAGCAGTTCTGTAGTTATAAGTGATTGGAGTTTGTTTCAGAAAGACCAGAAATTCCTCATCTTTCTCACTGTCTTGAGTAAATTCATGCTCTTTCCTGAAGTTACTCAGCATAGTTAATGGCAGGCAGCCTACCGCTACATACCTTATATACCTGTGCTCCCATATGGTTCACCAAAGCAGCAAAAAGTGGCCCTTCTTTCCAGGTGACAAGTTAATCAACTGATATTGTTAGGTGCCATGGATTACTGTCATCTCCTTTAATAGCTTTATCCATATATATTTATATCAACTGATCATATTCTCATCTTCTTAATTTTCTGTTGCCCATAAACTGTTCTGGTACCAATTACTAAACAGGAAAGAGTTTTTCATTGTAGGCAATATAATTAACTTTATGTAGAATCCATATGAATTCCATAATGGTTATAGCTAACTCACAGAAATGTCAAGAAGTCTGAAGAAACAGACTCTAGTGTGACATTCCAGGCACAATATCTAAAACTATATCATAGAAGTAGGTTATTAAGAAAACTACCACCTTTCTAGCGTCATGAAGATGACAAATTAGAAAGCCACCGCTACATCTGCTGGCTTCCATACCTTACACCAGAATTCATGCCAGCCAGATAAATCCCCTGTCCTCTGACTCCCCCATGTCACGGCTCTAAATCAAAGCTTACTGCATCTGATGAGCAAAACATGTACCACATCTAGGAAGGATAGGAAATATTTAAAATGTATGTCCCTTTGGGTAGCTTTCCAGCCTTTTCACTCTAGAAGAGCATGCACGGACAGATCAGGTTGGGTGCTGAGTGAGCGGATCCATTTCCACTGCTGCAGGCGGAAGGTGTGGCGTGTGTTTTGCGTGACGGTGAGTGGGGGGCTAAGAGGGCGAAGGAAAGGAGGGGATCATGATGCTGAAAGGCAAGGTGCTCTGAGAACATGGCAGGCCACAAAGTTTCCTAAAACCTGCTGTTCTTCATACTTAAGCAAACTGGTAGTCAAGTAATCTGAATAAAAAGTTAAAGAGCTCCGCCCTTTTCTATATGTGTAACTTTGAACAACTTAACTTCTCTGTTTCCTCATCTATAGAGTGTCAAGGATAATGAAAGTAGTAATATCTATCAATAGAGCTGTTTTGATAGTTAAATGACATAACTTTTCTAAATCACTTAGCATATAGATATTAGTGTAATATTTACTATGAGACGTCCAGTTTAAAATTCTTGAGATGCATCTGTCACTCGAGGCACACTAAGGACCCTAACAGGAAGAAAGATGCCTAGCATCTCTGACAGGAAGTGATGCTACTTGCCTTCCTCTGCTGCAGAAAGAAAAGATTTCTTCTTGGCCAGTAGCAGCTCAGCCAATGGGAAACTGCCATAGCTTAGCCAATAAAAAGTAACTATACGTTGAACTTTCAGTTTCCTCCAATGGACTCTTCCTTTACAACAGCCCTTCCAAGTCTCTAAAATAAAGCTTCTTGCCATTGTTTCTCTGGACTTGCACCTGGTTTGCTCATATGCAACATGTCTGCAACTGCAATTCTTTGTTGTTCTCAAATGAAGTCATTTTGCTAGGGAAAAAAAAATCTCTTTTTTTAAGGAAGACTTTTTTTTTAAGGTGGTTATTTATTTATTTATTTATTCATTTATAGAAAGAGGGGAAGGGAAGGAGAAAGAGAGGGAGAGAAACATCAGTGTGTGGTTGCCTTCTCACATGACCTCCACTGGGTACCTGATCCTCAACCCAGGCATGTGCCCTGACTGAGAATCAAACTGGTGACCTTTTAGTTCACAGCCCGTGCTCAAGCCACTGAGCTATACCAGCCAGGGCAGAAAAAAATTCTTGAAACACTTGTAAGTATAGTATTATAATGGAAAGTCTTGCTTAAATAGATTTTTTTTTGATTAATCAAGACACCCAAATCCCTAAACAATCTGGGGGAAAAAATGAAGTTATTCCTAGTAATGTATCATTTAGGTATTGCTGCTTGGCAAACAACCCCCAAACGGAGTGGGTTAAAGCACCAGATATTAATTTTTTCTCATGCATCCGTGGGTTGGCTGAACGCTTCTGGTGGTCTGGGCTGTGTTTGTCAGGACTCTCACATAGCCCTCCTGTCTGTTTTCATGGTCCCTGGTGCAGCTCAGACCACATCGCTCCGAAAATGTGTGTATGGCTCTCTTCCCTGTGTACTAATATTAATGTTTGATTACACATGGTGGTTTGTGGATACTCACATAATTAGAAAAATAAGAAATTAAGGCATCTAGAACCATCAAAATCCAATTATTAAAACTCAATTAAGATATCTATAAATGTAAATTTATCATTTTCAAATGCAAATATTCATGCAACATATCTGGTTATTGCCAATGAAAGAATTCTATTGCACTGAAAACAGAAATAAGATAATTTGTCAGTTCAATTATGAATGTAAAAAGCCCCAGTAAGTTCCCACTATGTATTGTAATGAGGCAAAACTTTTCCTAAACGTATGGTTTATTCGGACACTCAATAATAGCTAGAAATATTATACATGAATTGGGGAAATCAAGAGCTTACAGACCAGATCTGGGGCTAATTAGATGACACAGATATGTGTGTGGAAAGAAGGAGGATGAAGGATACAAGTGGGTGTATGAATGTACACAGAACTAAGAAATAAGGGCATTTAATGTATAATATGAACTTAAGGCCACACCCAGGGCACTTTCTGAAATAGGCAACTTTTACAATATGGTTTCCACAAAACTAGCAACGGCTTTCTTCAGAGAAGGGAAGTTTAACTTTATTTTTCTGCTTTTAAATTGAAACACATGTATTATTGTCTGCTGAAATCTTCCCATGTTCAGAAGCTAAGGAGATACACGATAAATTAAGTACATTAATAAAACGTGCCCGTCACAGCCTCTCCCTGTGCCCTCTCCCCACCGCCAGGTGCAAGCCCACTCGTCTGTCAGTATTTAGGCAATGAATATGCCAAGGAACAAGGGCTGAGTTGTAATTAAATAAGACATTTTTTTCCCAATGAAAACAGAAATCTTCAATTCTTCATTAATGGCTAAGGTAGAGGCATGCTAAATAAGGATTACTTATTTTTAACTAGATATGTCCTGAACTCTTCAAAGATAAATTTAGGTGTAATTCTTGAATAATGAGGTTTTTATGAGAAAGGTTATCTTATGATGTAGAACAATTTATCTGCATGATCTCCTCCAACCTGATTGATTCTCATCAATTAAATTAGTTCACTACGAAACTTGGGCGGTTGTGACTAAATTATTGCCTATAATTCCTCCATTCTTATTTCCAGAAACACTCAGCAATTTATATTATAGTTGTGTTTATTATTAAGGTCATTTTCATATTAATTGAACCAGTAAACACCAAGCTTAAAATTATTTCTTTGAAACAAAATTAGAGTGTGACACAGTATTTAAAAGCAGAGCTTTGAAGTCAAGTAGACCTGAGCTTCAGTCTTTGTTCTTTCACTATTTAGTTAGGTGACCTGACCTTTATCAGCCTAATTTTCCTCAATTGTCAAATATTGAGAAGTATAGTTATTAATTCAGTGCACCCAGAATGTCTTAAGTACTTAATAAATGTGTCCTGTTGTTGTTCTAGTATTTGCTTTGCAAAAAAGGCAATACTTTCAGATTGTAGTTATGTTAAATGTTAACAGGTCCTTGTTGATTTAAATTAAATTTAGTATATTACTTCTGAGAAAACCAGTAACGTTCATCCAACATTATAAGGAATCGAGGTTTTTGTTGACCATTGGGTAATTTGTGTAAAACTAAGCTGTGGTTTCAGGGAAGTCTTTGTAATTATCTTGAAATATATTCTCTAATTTCATTCACCTCTACAACCAGACTAGTCCACGCACATCATCTCTCGCCAGGGAAACTGTAACAGCCTCCCTTTACCCACCTCGCCTGCTCTGCAAACAGATGCCTACCCTGTGGTGAAAACGATCTTCTGAAACCTAGGTCTCACTCAAGTCCTGTTCACACTCTTCCCGACAGCTCAAAGCTCTTCAATGGGAAGCAGGCTCTAGGTCCTGTCTTTCTTTTTGCTGCCTCACCTCTTACCATTGTCTCTTAGTCCTTAGTGCAACGCTGGGCATTTCTCGGCTTCTTAAACTTCCCATGGTCCCCTTGCCACAGGGCCCTTACATATATTCTTCCCACAGTTTAAAGGACTCTCCCCCAGGGCAGCCCCCTTCACTGGGCAAGCACCCTTCTCATTACTTTAGAGCTCCACTCACTCAGGGAGCCCTCCCATCAGGTCTTTGCCACGTTCCTTTGCCCTCAGCTTTCAGGGATGGGTTTTGTTTCTGTTCTGGCACTCTAAAGTCAGATTGATGAGAACTCACTTGTGAGTGAATCTTATTGAGGTCTACCTCTTTCACTAGACTGAACACTTTGAGAACGCAGAGACTAACGTCTGTTTGTATTTACTCCTGTACCCTTAGCACTGAGCAGCACAGTGCCTGGCACAAAGTGCCTCTCTATTAATTTGCTGAATGTTTATTACTCAGCAAAGCAGGCAGTTGCTGAAGGGAGGAGAATGAGGAAATGAGCTCTGCAAACACCACCAACAGACACAAGAGGAGATGCTCGATGTCACTAGTCATCAGAGAAATGACATTAAAACCTCAGTGAGATACCACTTCACACCTGTCAGAATGGCTATCAATGATAAATCAACAAACAACAAGTGCTGGCGAGGATGTGGACAAAGGGGAACATTTATGCACTGTTGGTGGGAATGCAGGCTGGGGCAGCCACTGTGGAAAGCAGTATAAAGTTACCTCAAAAAATTAAAAATGGATCTGCCTTATGACCCAGTGATTCCACTTCTGGGAATCAGTCTGAAGAACCCTGAAACACTGGTCTGAAAGAACATATGCACCCCTGTGTTACCGCAGCGCTGCTCACAGTAACTGCAGCAATCGCAGAGCCTTTTTGATGCCTGGCTCTGGCTCTCTGTATAGCCTCCCTTTCCCAGTGTTGTCAATGACTAGGAAAATGCATGATTGTTTTTCCCTATTAGAGATCATCTATCTTGTCCATGTCAGACCACGTGAAGTAGGATACAGAAGTGAATATAAAAGAGAAAAAAACAAACACGTTTGACGTCATAGGAGGCTGGATAGATAAAAGACCAAATATGCATGACCTTTTCTTTCACCATCAAAGCATCTGAAAGTTTTAGTAAATAATAGCTAGAATATCCACATACTAAACGATTATTGTTTCAGTGTCAGAAAATCAGTGCACACAAACCATTTTCTCTCACAAAAATTCAAATAAAGGTAATAACCAAAGGATTGATAAAAATTTCCGTGTAATTGGAAATGAAACACACATTGTTGAATAACTCAAAAGTAAAAAAATTTAATAGAAATTAAAATAGTTAAATAGAATGATAATGGTACATTCAAATAGTTCTCAGAGAAAGTTTTCAACCTTAAATCCTTGAGATTATGCCAGCAAGTTAAGAAATTAGAAAAACCGAGTTAAGTCGCAAGAAAGCAGAATAACAGAAATGAATCTAAAGAACTATTAAAACAGAAAAACTGTTTTATCAATCTGGTGGCCAGATTGATTAAGAGAAATAAAAAGAAGATTAAAATAAAAGATATTTTGAATATAAACGAGAACATAACTACAGCTACATCAAAGATTTTTAAAAAACAATCAAAAGATATTCAGACAAATATGGAAAAATAGATAACGACTGGAGAGAGCCTCCATAGAGACTGCACCCTCCTCACCCCCAGCCACGTTGCACACCACCGCCCCAGGACCGGGCTTGAGGGGAGGCAGAGAGACTGCAGCCTGCATAGCACACCTGCGGCAGAGCGTGGGGCCCCAGCCTCCACCCAAATATACCTCCGTTAGCCTTTATTCATCTCCGAATGTCACTGTTAAGTATTCATTTCTTTTTCTTTGTGCCCTGTGATTTTATTTTGCAAACACTCCAGGTAAGAACACAAATTATGCACCTTTATCCTCATCATTATATTCTCATTCACTCTCTCTCTCCTCTTAAAATACATGGACGTATTGTTTCAACAGTAGGCATGGTTCCAAAAGGGCAAAAAGGTGCTGAGAGCACCTGAGGGGACTTGGAAAGGTGTCACCAGTGACAAGAGAAGAAGAGCATATAAAGGGTTGGTCGGAGCACAGAAGACACTTCAGTCTAATTTATAATCTTGGCAGTGCTGGCTGTAATCTGCCTCATCAACTTAAAGTTTTCAAGGAAATGGACAGAAGTTTTGTAGAAGCTCATGCAGTTATTGCTGAGGGAGAGAGGAGAACTTGTCTTTCTCACCATATGCTAGGATGGAAGGGGTGGCCAGTTCCCTTCAAAATGGCTCTAGGCATTTACATTCCTCCCCCTGATGATTTTCTGATCTCTCTTTTCCTTTCAGAACTACCTTGTTTGCCTAGGAAAAGGATAAGTCAATAAGTAGTGGTGAAAATGTGTCAGTAAGTCAATGAGTACATGTGACGAAAGAGTCTCAGACTATCAGACTATCTTACAAAGGAGCAAAGATCTCACAGGAGGAAAATAGACTGAAGCGTATGTCCATAACCAGGGAAGTTGTTTTAAAACATCTAGTTCTAATGACTCCTGGGCATGACAACAGTTTGGAGATCAGCTCCGCGAGTGGGGTCCGGGGAGTTTCAGAGCGGTGGGGAGCAACAGTGGGGGGATGGAGTTGGGACAACTGTAATAGAACAGCAATAAAGATTCAATTTTTAAAAATCTAGTTCTATTACAAGTAGATCCTCTGTTATAACATCATTGTGTGCAATACTTAAGCACATTTGTGTCATTTGGCTATGTATGTGTTTATTTATTTGTTTGTTATTAAAGTCTAACAGAATCAGACTGTCCTGGTTGGGCCCCAAAAGTGGCTTGTCACTGACTGAAAGTAATTTCCCATGGCAGGTGCTCTCAGCAGGTGGCTGCTCACAGCACCTGCATTGGAAAAGTAGGTTTAGTCAGAAATTTTATTTAATATGAAATTCGTATTGCAGCCTGAGCCACTACTGGGTGATGTGCCAAAATTCATGTCTGCAGCATGATTTATTATGTGAAAATACCACAGAACTAATCAGTGGAGTTACTAATTAATACAAATCTGCATTTTTTGCATAAGCAATTATGCAAGGAGAAAGCAGTGATAGAGGAAGTTTGACTCCTTTAATCTCAGTGCCTGTTCAAGCGGAAAGACCCACCAGGGCCAAACTCCAAGATCCACATTTGGAATTTTCCCCCTTTGATTAGTTAAAGACATGAAAGGTCAAATTATCAATATTTAATTCATGTGAAAATGTATTTGTTAAAGAGAATACATTTTATTTAAAGAAGGCAAGGCTCTAGGAATGAATTCTTAAATTAAAAATGTATATTTTTCATCACAGCAAAATCTGAATAAAATTAAGGATTCTGATTGCTAATAATAATGATGTCTGAACAGTAGATCAATAATGAGGGAGGGTGTATGATGTTATGTTTCTAAGATGTTTAAATTACCAAAGGTGCTTGTTCTTCTCGGAGTCCCATCTCTACTGGACTTTTTCCGATATATTTTGGATGGCATATGCATTAAGCTATAATATTTTAAATCTATATGTTTTAGATCATGTAGCTCACCAAATCTGAGCAAATAATGCCATTTAGCTTTAGCTGGATTATTTCCTCCATCGATTTAATAGAAATTGTTTATAATATGAAATAACGAGGGTTGATAAGATGCTGATAAAATATTATCACTAAAACGTGTGATCTATAAAATAAATACCTAAAACATATTTAAATATTTTATTGTTTCTGTGGACAGCAAAGAGAGTTTATTATGGTTTTTTAATCTGTGTGACAAATACACATGCAAATATTAGAAGAATTACTATCTCTCTGAAAGTTATTCAATATATCATTTCTTTGTTTCACACTCACTATCTCAAATTTCAGTTTAAGCCCTTCCCGACCCCTAAACCTGGATAGATGTCTACCTTTGAGGAAACGTATTCTGAAAAGAAGGTGGCTAACTAATTGCCAATTTACAGAGCTCTCTGATTAAAAGTCCGGATGGGGTGGTTAGTCGTTCTGAGGAAGGAAGAAGCGAAAGCTCCTGGAAGGGGAGTGATTTTGCTGAGTTTTGATACTGTGAAGAGGACCAGGGCCGGTGAAGGGGGAGTTGTCCAGGGTGCTGATTCTTTGGGGAAGTCGCTTCCCCTGCAAGCTGCCTGGAGCTCTGACCCTGCTTCCGGGGCTTCTCACTTCTTTGGGAACTTGGGGGATCTCCCCGTCCACAGCCTGCAGCAGCAGCCGTTGTTCCGGGGAGCCCCTGGGCCCTCGGCGTGCCTCTGCTCTCCGCACCTGCAGCAGCACCCGGGAGCCGGGATTTGTCTTTGCTGCTTTCCAAGGCGAGGGTGACACACACAGGGCCCTCGTCGGTTCCCTGGCCCTTCCGTCCCCGCGCAGACCGGAGACTGTTCCTCTCTGTGGGAGAAACGGTGCACGCCCTCCACGGAGGCTCCGCGCCTGGGAACAGGAGCTCTCACAAACACACACTCACCCATGCACACTCACACCCTCACACACCCTCACGTGATTCACACACTTACTGATACAAATTGTATACACATTTCATACACTAACAATCGCACATGCTAATACATTCATATACACACTGTTCACACACAGTCTCACAAACGTTTACACGCTCTTAGATTCACACCCTCTTGTCCACTTAAGCACACTCACACTGTCACACACACAGCCCGTGTGATGTACAGGCCTTGGGCAATTGTGTAAGTGCTGGGAACTGCGTGGATTTTACATCATTGATATGAGAGTTGGATAGTTTAAGGAAAGCGCCCCCACTCCTGACCCGGGTCAGAGATGAAGTTCCTCAGAGGCCTGTGGCCGCCGTGAGGGGCGCCACCCGGGCCCCAGCGGAGCCAGGACGTAAATAATAAATAAAAAAACCCAGGCAGACGGAGCTGGGGAAGCCCAGTACTAAATCACTCCCCAAATCACAGCCGTGTCCTGCTCCATCCAATAGCTCTAAGCGATTTGTGGGGTTGAGGGTTGGAATCAATTTTTTTTTCTGTTCTCGCAGGTGCAATATGAATCAATTATCTTAATTAAGATTATGCCGCAAGCCCAGGAGATTTGGAGAGGACGGGTTTTTCGCTCGGGGCGACGGCGAGGCATTTTAATAGCTTCTCTTTTGCTCCCGGCTCTCCCCCCGCCGTCTGCCCAGAGAGGCTGGGCGTCTCCAGCCTCCGTCCGGCACCCAGGCTCCCAGCGGCCTTCTGCAGGCAGAGACGCAAACCCGGCGCAGGGCGCGACATGTGGGTAGAACCACCAGTCTCTCCCCCGGCCTCCCTAGGACCTCAGAGAGGCAGGGCCTACGAAGGATCTGCAGCTTTCGGCCCAAGGCTCCAGACGCCCCCGCGCCGTGAGGTCTCTCCCGCCCCTCAGCCACCCTCCACCTACAGCCTTTGGAACTGGCCCAGGTCAGGACACCCCCCTCCCAGGAGGGGTGGGAAGAGGACGCGGGAGCCGCCCGAGGCCTCAGAGGCAGCCCTGGCCAAGCTCGATTCTTTCATAGAACGCAAATTCCCCTTTGCAAGAGCGAGCATCTGTTTCCCGGAGAAACAGGTCATCGCCACCGGGGACGCCGCCCGGCCCCTGCTCTTTATCTTGGCCTTGTGAAAGCCTCGCACCCTTGCTTCCCCGCCAGCCCCTAGCTTCCCACCCCGTACGTCCCCACCGCACGCCTCCTTCTCACCGATTTTCTCGCCCGGGCCACGTTCCCCTCTCCCCACTCCGGGCCACACGCCTCCTCCCGCCCCCCTTCCCGCCCGCACTCCGGCTGCCGCTCTAACGGCCCGGGCCGCCGGGCCCTCGCCGCGCGCTGGGAGCGGGGGCCCGGGGGGCGACAGATTTGGGGCATTGCTCGAGGGCAGTGAGTCATGAAAGCGGCTTTTGTTGCCTGCGCGTGCGGTTCGCGTGCCGCTCGGCAGCCTGCGGCGCCCAGTGGGGACCCGAGCTGGAGTGGAGGGCCGCTAACGGGCAGCGGGGGCAGAGGGCGAGCGAGAGAATCTACGGCATCAGGAGGGGGAAAGTGTGCAACCGTCGAAACAAAGTTCAAAGAAAGAGAAGAAAATAAGGAGGCGGGCAGGGCCTTGGCGATGGCCTTGGGTACCGAGCCCCGCCGTGCCTTGGGGGCCTCTCCCAGCCCTCCTGTTGCCACGTTCTCTGGCCTGGATTTTCTTTTTCCTCCTCTCCCTAAGCCTCCCAACAGAAAGCACCCAATTTCAGGCCTAATCTGGACTCTTCCTTTCCGGGGCCGCTCTCCTCGCTACAGCTTCCTGGGGATCAGGCGGGCTCTCCGCGCACCTTGTCGCAGGCGCTAGGCGGGTAGACATTCCCAGTGCGGAGGCAGGTTGGCACCAGAGTGTCCGGGGCTGGGAGACCGAACCTCGCCAGGTCTCTGGAACCTTCAGGAGTGGTCTTGTCTTTTTACAGATTCCCAGGCCTGGGAGAATGTCAGGCAGTGGGATTACAGGTGAATTTATCAGGAGGAGAGGGAAGGAACAAATCCAGTAATTCCTGCACTTTATACATTAGGATCTGGGTTTGTGAAACACCGGGTTTATTTCCCAGACCGAGAACAGCTGGGTCCACCAAGAGTTGCCTGTATTCCACAGGATATCACAAACTGGGCGGGTTTCTACTTCTGGGGTGGAAGGTAAGGTGGGTAAACCCCTAGGCCAACCTTGGGCCCCTGTGGCAGCTGGAGCTCCCCACCCCCAACCTCTCCTCTGAAGCTGCCCTTCCTGCCCTAAAGCTGAAAAATGGGAAGAAGGACACAGGTGCCACATCCCAGCCACAAGGTGGGCTAGCCTGACGGGCAGCTGCAGGAGAGTGGCAGCACGTATCCGCCCCACCCTGCCACACCTGTCCTCAGACATCTGAGTTGTGGGCCGGCCTCTGCAGGCCGTTACTCTGATGCCCCTCAAGTTTTAACCCATCACTACAGATACAGGGGTAAATACTGAGACCACGTTCTTAGACTAGTTCTTGTATCCTTCTCTGCTCTGTGTACTCGGAAGAGTCAACGCAGAAAAGCAAAACTCCACACAGTTTACCCTGGAAACAACACAATTCATGCCACGAATTGGGGAAACAGTGAAATCTCACACCCTTTCATTCCCCTTTTAGATTTGCCCTGGACGAGGAAAGCCACATCCTCCACCTTCCAGACACCAGCGATCTGGTTAGGACCTTCTTCCCCTCCTCACCGAATCCCCCCCTTCTGTTTCCAGACGCACCCAGCTCCAACCGCTCAGCCTTGACGTTGTTTGCAAACTCAAGGGGCTCTTAGAGCAATTGCCCTTAAATAAGCAATTCAAGTCCAATGCATTCATTGCAAGTGGCTATGGGTCTGGGAGGGGATAAGGGGTTAGTTAACGGAGAATTAGAGGTGAAACTGGCAGAGAAACTGTGGACAGGGAAGGGGTCTGCCCAACTTTTTTCTGTTAATGTATCATTGAGTAACACGCCTTCTTGGGAACTAGTGAATAAAAGAATTGCCATTTAAACACAAATATGGCTCCTTCAACATTAGTGAGTGTTTGTGGTCTTTGCATGACCCGAAATGTGGAAGTCGCATCAGGTCAGAGCCTTTGAGATCTGGAGGAGTCCTTGCCCTTAGCGTTTCCCAGAGTGGCCTTTCTCTAAAGAGGAGCGCAATAGACTAATTTAGCGCAGGCCCTTTGCGCCCACTGTTTTGAGAAGTCTCCTCTGAACCCAACACCTATTTACAGAGTGGGGATTAAGGGGACAAGGCAGCCTGTGACAGGGAACCAAAGACGTATGGGCGAGGCCACCCTGTGCACCAATCCAACGGCCTTGGTGAAGAGGCAGAACCGCGCGTCAGAGAAACCTGCCAGCTCTCACGCAGAAGAGCTCGGAGGCCAACGGCGCCGAGGCTTGAGCTGAAGGACGAGCCTGTTCTGAGGACGAGGACCTTGGGGCGGGAGGTGGGGGGGCCCGACGTCGTGAGCGGTCTCTGGAGACAAGGGTAGCTGAGGGTCAGGGCTCTCCGGGTGGGGTAGTGTGACAGGTACAAATTGCTTTACCGGAAGGGAGGGGAGTGGGCCGTCTAGTGAAGGGGGCTTTTGCAGACCAAGCCGTTTTATATGGGGTGTACATTTGCTCAAGGGGCTGATGGAGATGAGGAAAGGCCACCTTTTGGAGCCACTGAGCAAAGCGTCTGCCAAGGGGTAGAATCCAAGAGATGAGCCCTCAGAGGGGGCAGGTAGTCCCGGCGCCCAGGAGGGCCCCGCCTGGGCGGGCGGGCGAGAGGAGTCGGGACGCTTCACTTCGCGCCCCGGTCTCCGCGTTCCTGCCTCTCCCACCCCGGCCCACCTCCCGCCCCGACGCGGGCTTCTCACCCCGATCCCAGCCCCGGCGGTTAGCTTTCCCGCTTCTGCTCGTCACATCCCCTCTCCCTCCCTCGCCCCTTCCCCGGCGGCTCCTCTCCCTTCTGCCGCCTGAAAGGGTTAATCTCTCCTGCGGGTAAAAACAGGTCCGCGGAGTCTCTAACTGGCGACAGATGGGCCACTTTCTTCTGGCCACAAAGGGGCCGGAATGGAGCGCCCCGCAGCATACAAATGGGCAGGTCACGTGGCTCCCGGCTCTTGGCCGGACTGGAAGGACCATATGGCGCATGCCGGGGAGGATGGAGCAGGGCGGGGGTAGGGGTGAGGGGGGAAGGGAGCAGGAGTAGACGGAGGGTGGGAGAGAAGCGGGGCTGAGGGGCGGAGGAGAGGCGGGAGACGGGAGGGAGTGCCGGGCCGGGACGCGTGCGCAGGCGCCGGGCGCGGGACCTGCTCCCGCGGCGCTCCGGGCCCCGCCCGCTGTCGGCAGCACCGCCCGGGCTATATAACCTGAGCGCCCGCGCGGACGGGACACGAGGAATTCGTTCCGCGCAGAAGGCACGACGTCCGGAGGCCCCAGGGTTATGAGACCATCACTGCTCAAGACCTACTAACAACTACAGGTAATTACAATCCTCTCATTTTTGCTTGGAAATAAAAGCAGCAATCGAAGACCCGATGTCCCTAGATATTCTGTCTGTGTACATTTCTGAACGTGTGTGTGTGTTGAGACAGGCATTCCCATCCATAATTGCAGGCACATTTTGACTCGTGCCAGTCAAATATCTACTGCAGGCTCTTTAATTAAAAAAAAATTGATTTAATTTTGGGGGGATGTAAATGAAGAATAGGAACATCTTTGGATTTTTAATAATACACAACTCTATGATTCTTTGCTAGTGGTGATTTCAAAGCCCTGAAAGCAATTAACTACTCCACTTTCTTACTTCATCCAGAAGGGAAAAAAGAGAGAAAAAGCCCTTGTTATTAGCAAGATTTATTTTGCATGCTTGTATTTTATGCACTTTGGAAGTGCCAAGTTATTTTTTTCAGTGAATAAAAGGGACATCGTTATCTTAGGTGTACACATCCTGGGAAATAGAGTCGAGAGAAAGTTTGGTTGAGAGGAGGGGGACTGTGGGGACAGAGAGAGGAACCCACTCCTGCTACCTGTTACCACTCTGGAGGCGGCCAAGTCGCCAGCAGCCACTGCAGGAGCCAGAAATTCAGTTGTCTTCTCTAAACGCTTTTTATTTCCCTTATTAAAAGCGACAACTTCGCCAGTGCCAATCGCTGACCATTGTAATTACTCAATCTTTTAAAGGGAGGTTTGAGGCGAACTTTGAAAAGCCCCAATAAAGAGCGGGCGGCCTTTTCAATGGGCTGTTTATTAGAGAGGAGCCTTCCGCACCTGATGCCCGGCGCGTGGAAGAGCGCGCTGCGCCTCGCCCCCAGCCCTAGCCGTGTGGCAAGCGCTATTGTACACGGTGGATTTTCAGCAGAGGGCTAGGGGTGGGAGGCAAGAAAAGAAAGGCGAGTGTGGAATGGAAGATCCCTGCCCACTTTGGTTGCCAAATGTTTTGCTGATGGTGAAATAATTTGGTTGAAAGTACTTTTCCTCCACCATGCATTTGCTGTTCAATCTCCGGTTAGTATAATCTTCTTAAAAGTCACTGTCAGCATTGGTCAATTACGTAATGGCTCTTCAACTTTAATCGCTAAGTACTGAGAAACCAGGACAGAGATGGGGACAGAATTATGATTTTCAAACTCGTTTTTTTTTATGTGTGTAGAGTTGTGACTTTGAACTCATGCACATAAGTATGAAGCCCCCGAAATGTACACTAATTTTCACACATATTATCCTACCGGGTACTCACCGTAACCAGACTTAAGTTAGTCACTAGGAAACACACACATGAGTGTACACATACATGTAGTCACTCTGTCCCCTCACCTCCAGTTCTCTCTCACCTCGTCTCCTGCGTAGCAGCCGGGCACACACGTACCTTATGAAGCACTGCATGTAACTTTCCTCGGGAGCATCCATTTCGCAATGAGCTGGTGCTTCCTTTCGCATGCATTCTTAGAGGGTTAGGAAGTGGGAACTGAAAACGTATGAAGTTTTTGAATGTAGCGTTTCCCCCCCCCCTTTTCTTTCTGTTTTCCTCTTCCCTTATTGAATGTAGGAAACCGAAACATGACCAAATCATACAGCGAGAGCGGGCTGATGGGCGAGCCCCAGCCCCAGGGTCCTCCAAGCTGGACAGACGAGTGTCTCAGTTCTCAGGACGAGGAACACGAAGCAGACAAGAAGGAGGACGACCTCGAAACTATGAATGCGGAAGAGGACTCCTTGAGGAACGGGGGAGAGGAGGAGGACGAAGACGAGGACCTGGAAGAGGAGGAGGAAGAGGAAGAGGAGGAGGATGATCAGAAGCCCAAGAGACGCGGCCCGAAAAAGAAGAAGATGACCAAGGCGCGCCTGGAGCGTTTTAAGCTGAGGCGCATGAAGGCCAACGCCCGGGAGCGGAACCGCATGCACGGTCTGAACGCGGCGCTGGACAACCTGCGCAAGGTGGTGCCCTGCTACTCCAAGACCCAGAAGCTGTCCAAAATCGAGACGCTGCGCCTGGCCAAGAACTACATCTGGGCGCTCTCGGAGATCCTGCGTTCTGGCAAAAGCCCTGATCTGGTCTCCTTCGTACAGACACTCTGCAAGGGCTTATCCCAGCCCACCACCAACCTGGTAGCGGGCTGCCTGCAGCTCAATCCTCGGACTTTTCTGCCTGAGCAGAACCAGGAAATGCCCCCGCACCTGCCAACGGCCAGCGCTTCCTTCCCTGTGCACGCCTACTCCTACCAGTCCCCGGGGCTGCCCAGCCCGCCCTACGGGACCATGGACAGCTCCCACGTCTTCCACGTCAAGCCGCCGCCGCACGCCTACAGCGCCGCGCTGGAGCCCTTCTTCGAAAGCCCCCTGACCGACTGCACCAGCCCTTCCTTTGACGGACCCCTCAGTCCGCCGCTCAGCATCAACGGCAACTTCTCCTTCAAACACGAACCGTCCGCCGAGTTTGAGAAAAATTATGCCTTTACCATGCACTATCCCGCAGCGACCCTGGCAGGGGCCCCGAGCCACGGGTCCATCTTCTCGGCCGCCGCCGCCCCTCGCTGTGAGATCCCTATAGACAATATCATGTCCTTCGATAGCCATTCACATCATGAGCGAGTCATGAGCGCCCAGCTCAATGCCATCTTTCACGATTAGAGGCACTTCAGTGTCACCATCCCCGAAAACGAATCCGCTGTGCTTACAGTGACTGTCGTGTTTACAAAAGGCAGCCCTTTGGGTCCCAGTGCTGCAACGTGCGAATACTCCAAGCTTCAAGTGATAGATGTATTTATTGTCGTTACTGCCTTTGGAAGAAACAGGGGATCAAAGTTCCTGTTCACCTTATGTATTATTTTCTATAGCTCTTCTATTTTAAAAAAGAAAGTAGTACAGTAAAGTAAAAACAAAAAAAGCACCACAAATTTGGTGTAGCTGTATTCAGATCATAGTAATTATCTGATCGGGATAACAAAATCACAAGCAATAATTAGGATCTATGCAATTTTTAAACTAGTAATGGGCCAATTAAAATATATATAAATATATATTTTTCAACCAGCATTTTACTACTTGTTACCTTTCCCATGCTGAATTATTTTGTTGTGATTTTGTACAGAATTTTTAATGACTTTTTATAATGTGGATTTCCTATTTTAAAACCATGCAGCTTCATCAATTTTTATACATATCAGAAAAGTAGAATTATATCTAATTTATACAAAATAATTTAACTAATTTAAACCAGCAGAAAAGTGCTTAGAAAGTTATTGTGTTGCCTTAGCACTTCTTTCCTCTCTAATTGTTAAAAAAATTGCACAATTTGAGCAATTCATTTCACTTTAAAGTCTTTCCCTCTCTTTAAAATAAAAACCAGATCCATAACTCTCAAGAGGATGAAAAAAGATGTATTTCCTATCCAAACATATCAATTCATTACTTGCACAAGCTTGTATATACATATAAACAAATGCCAACATACCCTTCTTTAAATCAAAAGCTGCTTGACTATCACATACAATTTGCACTGTTTCTTTTAGTCTTTTACTCCTTTGCATTCCATGATTTTACAGAGAATCTGAAGCTATTGGTGTTTCCAGAAAATATAAATGCATGATTTTATACATAGTCACACAAATCGTGGTTTGTCATATATTCATGTAATGAATCTGAGCCTAAATCAAATCAGGTTGTTAATGTTGGGATTTATACCTATTGTAGTCAATTAGTACAGTAGCTTAAATAAATTCAAACCATTTAATTCATGATTAGAACAATAGCTATTGCATGTAAAATGCAGTCCAGAATAAGTGCTGTTTGAGATGTGATACTGGTACCACTGGAATTGATCTGTACTGTAATCTTGTCTGTCATCCTGTATATTATGGTGTAATGCACAACTTAGAAAACCCTCATTCAATTGCAATAAAAATAGTATTAAAAATCTGAGCAATTGTTGCATTTCTTCTTAAAGTTGTTTTTTTAGTATAAATAATTCCTAAGTGGTATAGTTGCTTTATTTGCTGAGTTAAGAAAATACTAAACAGTATTTGTAGACTAAAAGAAAAGCAAAGGTTTACTTCAGCACTCTCTCTAGTCAGTTTATTTTGCTCAGGGAGTCATCAGCTCTCCACAGACAGTGAAAGGAGCTGATATATTACTACCTGGAATATGAAGCTGTGTGTATGGGGAGGGGGGAGGTTGTGGAGAGACAAACAGTAGTTTTTGTTTTTCTTTGCTTTAAGTGTTTTCACATTTAGCTTTTGGGTTTCATTCTTTTAGATTATTGTTATATGTTTTCTTCAATTTTTAAAGGGGGATTTGGTTGATTATTAACAAACAAGACATAAACAAGTACCCTAGCTTAGTTTGCCTACATATTAAAACTATATTTAAAAAACTACCATTTTCTTGATGCTTTGTTATCTGTACATTTTCCTGAGCTTAAATATTCTCTAATGCAAACCAGTGCTATCCCCAAAAGAAAGTTACGGTTACATGCTTTTAGAAAATGCCCGGGGGAAATAATTTATTTGATCTACAAAATCCAAGAAATGACTTTTTATAATTTGTCTGCAAATATCTTGTGATGATTTCAATAATTATCCAGGAAAAAAGGTAATGAATTACTTGTCCTCGGGAACTTACTATTTTTACTATAATATGTTATTGGAAGTGTAATTGCTTTCCTGCCCCCTTTGGTACACCATTCCGCTGTTTCATTAAAAAAAAAATTCATTGGAAAAACTTACAGATGATTCTGTCCATTGTTAAGTCCGCTAAAAAAAAAAGTTTGGCATTTCTGTTACTCTGGATGCACTGACAGACAGGGAAGATTCCCAGGGAATAACGTTTTGGCACTCATGCTCTGGCTGTGCTGTGGGGCTCTGATTACTGTCATTAGTTACTCTATTGTTCTTCCTCTGATTCGGATGCCACATTGGATGGCTACCTCCCTTCCCAAGCTTGTTCCTTTAATCTCCTTCTCATTGGTGATTTAGGGGTTCCAGGAAGCTGACCTCATTTAGCAAGCTGCTCCAGAAAAATGTGAGTAATCTAATGGACGGGAACAATTAGCCATACTAATAACATTGCCAATGGGGCTGCATCAAGCTGTGATGGTAGCAGCAAGGAATATTTCAACATTAAGGAAACGTTTGAGTGCAATTTAAAGTATATTATTTTAGCATGTTTTCCATCAGCCTTCATCACATGACAGAAATTCTCTTAAGTTAGTCCCAACTCTATCCGAAATGCAATAATCTCGTTCCAAGCAAATCAGAGTTGTTGTTTGGGAATCAAGCTGTTGCTTCCTACATCCAAGATTGCTCTCACTGTTCTTACTTTAAGAGACATAATACTGATATGATATCTGAATACTGCCATCCTTCCAGCCTAGGAGACATGAAGTGAACATTCAGATCTGATGTGACTATTCAGCAGCTCAGTTTCACCTGTGATTAAAATTAGACAACTCATGCACACTAAAAATTGTTGCCATAGTGAGCAGAAGAAATAAAATAATGACATTATAAGAATGGAAGGAACCCAGCTTTTGAAACAGCAAGCAGGGGAATCTATATTCTGGGGGATTTTTGTGAGGTAGAAGTGAAGACTGCAGTTAGGTTTATTGATTTTTCCCCATTTTGCTTGTATAACTTTTTTTATAAAGCATAAGGATTCTTTCAGTCAGTCAAGGAGTAACTCACATGCCACCATCTTTTATTCAAAGGCAGGCACAGATGTTCCTTCTGCAGGGGAGGTTTTAATTTATGAAAATGATATTGTTTATGCATGAATGAACTGAATGCACTCTGCATAACACACAGCACTTCCATCTGATCAGAGAAATACCACAGAACCAGTGCCAATGTCAGAAACATATTCTACAAATTTACTCACTTAAATGTTTAATGAATATTTGGAAGGCATTTTCAAACCGCAAGAAACCTTTTCAATTATCTTTTTCTTTTCTTTTTGAATTATTAGCCATATTTAAAAGACACTCTTGCAATTCTTATAATAAGTTAATACTTATTTTTATCTGATTAGATAAGAAAATGTTTTACTCAGTAAAAAGCAACCAAAAAAAAAATAAGGAGAAGAAGAAGAAAAGAAGAAGACAGAAACACTGATGATTTTAGCTTTATTGAGAAAAATATTCATATCAAATAAGGTGCTTAGATCTACTTACTTAATGTGAAATGTGAAAATGCTCTGAAGAGTTATTTTTAGAAAAATCTGGAATTTAAATTCAGTGAACAGTTTCAAAGTTAGAGAAAAAATTTGGCTAAATATTTTAACAGGTACATAATTCCTTTTGATCAGAACATGGCATAACTTAGATTTCATTCACATCACATTTATACAGTATGATCTTTCTACTTTTAATCTTAAAAAGACAATTAATGGCAAATTTTATTTTTTTTAAGATTTTATTTATTTATTTTTTAGAGACCGTAAGGGAAAGAGAAAGAGAGGGAGAGAAACATCAATGTGTGCTTGCCTCTGGTGTGCCCCCCACCGGGGACCTAGCCTGCAACCCAGGCATGTGCCCTAGACCGGGAATTGAACCGGCAACCCTTTGATTCACAGGCCAGCACTCAAGCACTGAGCCACACCAGCCAGGGCTAAAGGCACATTAAAATGAAGGATTAGAATACCTTAAAAATGTTCTACTAATTTTAGGTTTATAATATGTTATACTAAAATAACATTTGAAACAAATTTGTGTTCTAATTTATTAAAACTCTCTATGTTTTCACATTTGAAAGTCTATAATTCTTACAAAATGAATGCATTTCTGAAAGCAGCTAGCAATTACTAAAATGATATATGGATCATTAGCTAATAGTCTGAACCAAGCTATTTTAGTTCTATAATTAAACAAGAGATTTAAAGTGAAAATATCTATTAAGCAATTAATAAAACCAAATTTCAAAGCATAGGCTGATTTTGTCCTATTGGGAATTGTAAAATAGCAAAGCTATTTCTTCAGCTACACTAAAGTCCCCCTGCCTTCTTTTTTCCTTTCTCTCTCCACGAGCATTCACTTCCTGAAAGCAATCTAAATAAGATCTTTAATTCCAGGGTCTGATGAAGAATAAAAGAGCCAATGCAACATCTTGTGGAACACCAGGACTGAGAACTCTCATTGTCATCCTTGCACAGAGGCGTTCTGGTGTCAGATGCGCAGTGATTTGTGTGGTGGCACAATCGCTGGCTCCTGGCCAGGCACTATGTTCCAGAGGACACTATTGTCAAGATCCATTCAACTAGAAATCTGTACTGTACGCACTCAAAAGTTGAGATCATCTGCCTTCCTATGTCAGAAAGAATTCCGTGCTGGCAACTGACTCATGGACTCTCTTCACAGACACTAACACTTGGTTCAATGGCTCTGATGGAATTAGCTGTGTGACGTGGCTAGTGGCATCAGCAAGACAAGACCACAGCCTCTGGGGACTTCTGTATAAATTGCTAACCTTAAAATATCTTAAAATGCAGAGTACTATGTTAATGTTGGACTCAATTTTCAGGTACATTAAGTGTGGACTTGGTCATCTAAGCATTATCATGCTACTTGTCCAGCTAATTCAGAGGTAGGTGGCCAGTGACAATAGCCATCTTTACAGGTCTTTAGGTATGGAGTGATCCAAAAGCATGGATCTGGTTGGGAAATGATATATAGAAATTCAAGAATAAGTTTAATCTCATATAGGAAGTGACTTGGTAACTTTACTGTTAACAAGATTAAAATCTAATCCTGCTTTAAGCCCTGGCTGGTATAGCTCAGTGGATTGAGCACAGGCTGGGAACCAGACGGTCCCGGTTCGATTTCCAGTCAGGGCACATGCCTGGGTTGCGGGCGGGTCCCTTGTGAGGGCCATGTGAGAGGCAACCATACATTGCTCTTTCTCTCCCTCTCTGTCTCCCTCCCTTCTCCTCTCTCTAAAAATAAATAAATAAAATCTTAAAAAAAAAATCTAATCCTGCTTTAGTCTTTGATGTCTTAAGAACAAACATCCAGAAGGATGCTTAGTGGGCTTCACATGCTTACTAGGTCAATGTTAAGTGCTCTCCAATCGTTCACTCATTTCATTATCACAGTAGTCCTGTTCTTTATTTTGTAGATGCAGAAACTGCAAGAAGCTGGAAACTTGTATTACAGGTTTCCTTTCTTCATTCAGGTTCTTGTTCAAATACCACTTCCTTAAAGAAGTCTTTCTTGATATTTGTCTAAAGTAGCAACCACCTTCAACCCAACCAAATTCATTATTATATTGCTCTTCCCCTTTTTTGAGCATTCATTCATCTGCTGTTATCTTGCTTATTTATTTTGTTTAGTTTATTTCTAAATTATCTATCTCCATAGTAGAATATGGGCTTCAAAGAACAGGAACGTTGTCTCTTTTGTTTGTTGCTATTTCTCTGGTACTTAGAAGACCTAGGAGATCCTCAGTAAATATTAACATCCTAAGGGAATCAAGCCACACTGATGCAAAAGCTTGTTGCCTTAACCACTATGCTACAAATCAAGTCAGCTGAGAACGGAGAGGGCTATACATGATTCTCAGCCCAATGAAAGTTGTAAGCATTAATTCTATTTTAAAAAATAATTGAGACTAATTTCTTATTGCATAGCATGGCACCAAACTTTCTACCCCTCACTCCTTTCATTGATCAGAAATCATGAGTTGTCAGTCATCTTTTGTTTTTATTGATATCAATTGGTTAAATATATTTTGGAACTGAAATAAAAAAAAGAACTAACATATTCTTGGCTCTTTCCAGACCATATCATGTTTTGTTACATTCATTAAGAACTTGAATATGTGTTACTTTTTTTTCCTATTCATCGTTCTTCTAGCAATTGTTCTTGTTCTATTATTATTGTTATGTAAAATTATCCCAAACTTTCTTGTCATCATCACTGAAAAATTTAGATTACAGCAAATCAGAATCTAACCCATAAGGATTATGTATTCCAGTAATGAGTTTGGGAATTTGAATAGCATTCAACAAATTAAAAAGTAAAAATAGGCTTCCTGCAGGCAGGTGATAGCACAGAAATAGATATCCACAGTGTGAAAGAAAGTACTTCATAGCCGTTTTCCAAAGTATCAAGTAGACTAGAAAAGTGGTAAACTTATAGGAAATATGATATTCTTTGTGAATACAACACAATTGTAGCACATAGAGTTATTTTTAACAATATCAGGTATTCACTTGAGCGCTACACATGCATTCTGGTGAGATCTGCTTAGGGAATAAAACATACAAGGATCAGTATTCTTGAGAGATGATTTAGTATAAAATCACTGAGAACTGCGTTGAGATAAATGTGGCTGAATTAACTATAATTTTTACTTTAAAATGTTCACTGTAGAGACTTCCAGTCAATATGACAGCATAGGTAAACATGGGTCACCTTCTCACACAACCACATCATAGGATGGCCTATGATATAAGACAAAACAAATACAGGACAGCCATCACTCAGAACCATCAGGAATAGAGTTCAGTGGAAGTCTGACAACTACGGAATTTAAGAAACCACATCCATCCAGACTGGTAGGAGGGGTGGAGATATGGAACAGGCTGGTCACACATCCACGTGTGGTGGGTAGTCAGGAAGACCATCTCAGGAGTGAGGAGTCCCAGCCCCACACCAGGTCCCCCAGCCCAGGGTTCCAGTGCCAGGAAGATAAGTCCCAATAACTTCTGGCTGCAAAAACCAGCAGAGAGTGAGTCAGTAGAAGAAAGTTCTGGAGTCCCAAGCAGTTATTAAAGAACCCACACACGGACTCACCTACTCAGACTCACTCCCTCTGAGCTCCAGCACTGGGGCAGCAGCTTGAAAGACACCAGTGGCACACAGGGTATAGTGCAGGAGCTCCAAAGTGGGGAACTGCTTAAGTGTTTGGGATATTCCAAAGAAACCACCCAGAGAACTAGAAGACGTGGACATTTATTACTCACATTATAGGGGAATGCAACGATGGCAGCAGGTCAGTGCGAGAGAGATCACACCCCCTCCAGTCTGAGGCTCGTTGTAAGGGGTCTCAGACAAAGGCAGCACAGGTCCTGGTTGCACAAACTTACGTGTGGCTGGAAGCTACATTACATCCATATGCATGTGCAGGAGAAAAGGGTTAAGAAGCAGTCACAGGACAAGAGGCTGCTCCCAAGAGGAGAAAATGAAGGAGGCGCAATCCATTCTCAAAACAATACACATTCCTTCTGGCCAGGACCTCTTTGTCAGCTCTTGCCACAGTTGGTGGGAAAGTTAGGTATTGACCCCACACAGGGATGAACAATTGTCTGGCATCAAGGCTAGAACTGGGGGACAACTTCCTCTCAGATAGACAGGTGGTCAGAGGCCACTGTCCCTTTTCTGAACCATTCCCCCAGAGCCACAGAGCTGGCAGGCTGGTGCCATATCTGAGACTCCATCAACCTGGCTAACACTGTTTTCTCTGCCCTGGAGATCCCCTGAGACTCAGTCCCACCCAACTTATGGACCCATCCAAGCTGCTTTTCCATTTGAATGGCTGGTCTTGGCTAATGCTTCACAATGTCCTAAATCTTCTCAAATAAGCAAGAGCCAGCCTCAGTGAGCCCTTCAGTCCCCATACCTTTTGCTAAGTGGCCCCAGGTTGAGCACTAGCAGCAGCCAGCCTAGATTCACAGCTTGGCTTCTCCTGGGGGTCTCCGAGCCCAGGACAAGTAGCAGCCATCTCAAATTGCTTTATAGCTCAGTCAGGGTGGCCCTGGGCAAAACACTAGTGGGGGCTGACCTTGGCCTGAACCACCCGGGAAACCCCAGAGCCTACACACCCAGTGGACAGCTATAGATCACATTGGAGAACCACCACCCTGCCCCTGCACAGCTGACCTTCCATGGACCACGGAAATTGGTGGTAAGATGTCACAGCCAATCCTTGCAGCTGACTGGTCTGGCTAAATCCCTTCTATTGACCTGACAAAAGCAATCAAGGCCCAACTACAAAAGGAGGGTATACTCAGCCCACATGAAGGGCACACCTCAAGTACTCAGCTTAGGTGATAGGGAAGGCTGTGCACGTGAACCTACAGGACACCTACTACATTAAGCCATGCTACCAAGACAGGGAGTAATAGCAGCTCTACCTAATATACAGAAACAAACACAGGGTGGTTATCAAAACTAGGAGACAAAGAAACATGGCACAAATGAAAGAACAGATCAAAACTTCAGAAAAAGAATAGAACAAAATGGAGATCTATCAGATGCAGAGTTCAAAACAGTGGTTATAAAGATGCTCAGGGAACTTAGTGAGGACCTCAACAGCATAAGAATGATCCAGTCAGAAATGAGGGATACACTAATTGAAGCCATAGTAATCACAAAAGAAGAAGAAATAAAAGGTATCCAAATTGGAAAGAAAGAAGTAAAACTGTCATTATTTGCAGATGACATGATACTTTTCATAAAGAACCACCAAGATTCCACCAAGAAACGACTATAAGTGACACATGAATAAAGCAAAGTAGCAGGATACAAAATTAATATCTAGAAGTCAGTTACATTTTTATAAGCCAATAATGAACTAACAGAAAGGGAAATTAAGAAAACAATCCCATTCACAATTGCTACAAAAAGAATATAATACCTAGCAATAAATCTAACTAAGAATATAAAATATCTGTACTTGGAAAATTATAAGACACCGAAGAAAGAAATTGAAGAAGATACAAATAAGTGGAAGCACATGTCATGTGCATGGATTAACATCATTAAAATGTCCATACTACCCAAAGCAATCTATAGATTCAATGCAATTTCTATCAAGAGTCCAATGACATATTTCACAGAACTAAAACAAAAATTTCAAAAATTTATATGGAACCACAAAAGGCCCCGAATAGCAGCAGCAGTCCTGAAAAACAAGAACAAAGTTGGAGGAATCATGCTACCTAGTATCAAACTATACTATATGGCCATAGTAATCAAAACAGCCTGGTACTAGCATAAAGACAGACACATAGGTCAATGGAACAAAATAGAGAGCCCAGAAATAAACCCACACCTTTATAGTCAATTAATTTTCTACAGAGGAACCAAGCATATATAGTGGGTTAAAGATAGTTTATTCAATGAGAGGTGTTGGGAAAATTGGACAGATATGTGCAGAAAAATGAAACTAGACCACCTTTTTATACCACTCACAAAAATAAATTCAAAATGGATCAAAGACTTAAATGTTAGACCCGAAGCCATGAAAATCATAGAAAAAACATAGGCAGCAAAATCTCAGACATTGCTCATAGCAATATTTTATCAGATATATCTCCCCAGGCAAGGGAAACAAAAGAAAAAAATAAATAAATGTAACTACATCAAACTAAAAAGTTTTTGCACAGCAAAGGAAATCATCCACAAAATAGAAGGACAACCCACAGAATGGGAGAACATATTCTCTGATACATTTGATAGGGGTTAATGTCCAAAATTTATAAAGTACTTACAAAACTCAACACCAAAAAAACAAACAACCCAATTGAAAAATGGACAAAGGACCTGAACAGACACTTATCCAAAGAGGACATACAGATGGCCAATAGACATATGAAAAGATGCTCAATGTCACTAATCATCAGAGAAACGCAAATTGAAATCACAATGAGATATCATCTCATACCTGTCAGAATGGCTATCATCAATAAATCAAGAAACAACAAGTGCTGGCGAGGGTGTGGATAAAGGGGAACCCTTCTGCACTGCTGGTGGGAGGCAGACTGGTGCAGCCACTGCGGAAAACAGCATGGAGATACCTCAAAAAATTAAAAATGGATGTCTTTCAATCCAGCAACCCCACTTTTTGGAATATATCCACTAATTCAAAAGAACATAAGCACACCTGTGTTCATTGCAGTGTTATTTACAATCACTAAGATATGGAAGCAGCCCAAGTGTCCATCAGTAGATGAGTGGATAAAATAGCTATGGAACATGGACACAATGGAATACTACTTGGCCATAATAAAGATTTTATCCTTTGTGACAGTATGGATGGAACTGGAGAACATTATACTAAGTGAAATAAGCCAGTCAGAGAAAGACAATACCATATGATTTCACTCATATGTGGAATCTAATGAACAAACTGAACTTACAAGGGAAATGGGGACAGACTCATAGTTGGAGAGCAGGACAACAGCTAGATGGGCAAGGAGCAGCTTTTGAAGAGAGATGTTGAAGGAGAAAACTGAAGGTTTGGAACAGTTCGGGGATAAAGAGAGGAAGCTGAGACCAATCAATAATAACCTAACAGGGCTTAGGGCCAAGCACAGTTGAGGCCATAATACTGTAGTAGTTTGTAGCAGCCTCAACCTATATGCTTAAGCTGAAGTCTCTCAGTAGTCCACACTTCAGAGTGGGAACTGAAGATAGTTGCAAGTTTTAATAACATTTAGATTAAAGAGGTGATAGATGACAAGAAAGAAGTTGTAGTGACACACCACGGACCCAGGAGAGTGAATTCACCTGGTAGATAGGCAAAGTTGGTCTCTAACAATTCTTCAGTAACTTGGAAGATAGAGAAATTACCTAACAAACTTGTGTATCTGGCTATGATTTTCGGCAGAATATTGTAAGTGTTGACTGACTTCTTTCAGCCACACAAGATAGGATTTTACAAGAAAGCAATACACAAGCAGAGTTTAGAGGAACTGTACAAGGACAGACACTCTGGCTAAGAAAAAAAAGTGTTCTAAAAGCAAGAAATGGCCTCAAAGCAATGATAAAATATAGGCTGATTCCAGTTAAACATGTCTTTAGGTCAAGCCCCAGTCAAGGGTGTGTGGCTGGAAGACACAGTTTACGAGATAAAAATTCTTCTAAAAACATTGTGAGCATTATACCTCAATAACCTAACTTGGAGAGGGCAATCTCGAAGAGATTTGTGGGAATGGCTTGTGTTTATTATATAATATTATTATGTGTATATAATATATGATATATCAGTGAGCTACATAGAAAAAGCTCACTAAGTTTCTAAAGAAATTGTATCCATTTGGACCAAAAGGGACAAAAACAGTTCAAAGTTTTTAAAAAACCTAAGACCTCGGAACTCTCAACTTTTTATGGATAGAAAAATGACTGCAGAAGCTACTCAGCTGCCATTGTGAACCATTTATTGATGAAGAGAAGAATGGATCAGTGACTATGATATACTTTCTGGGGGGGTTTCCGTCCATTTTCAGGTTAGGAGCATCCATTGTGGTTATCCACTGCCTGCCTTACCAGTGCAAGTGGAGGGGTGTGGACATTCTGGGGAGAAGGGGTGATGCTTAGAGCCCCTGCAGCCATCGGGGAGCCGCCGGTGGTGTCCTTGTTGAAACCTGGGCATAGTGGAGTAGACGGTTGGGAAGCCCCTGTTTTTTCAATGACCAAGCCAGGAACAGCCTGACTCTGGGCCTCTGTTTATATGCAAAGGAAAAATCTTATTTTAAAACCAGTTTTAGCTGGGTGTTCTGTTGTTTGTAAATCATAGAAAAGTAAGCAAGCCTTGTGGTAAAAAGGGCAGGCGTGAAGTGTAGGAAGAAGAGGAGAGAACACTCACTGATTGTCTAAAATACATGACATCAACTAGTGTGCTGGTTTAAAATACACATTTCTTGGAATAGTTCAGTTATTGATTCAGAATCTGAGAGCACCAGTGAGGGGTACAAGCTCAGAATGTTCATCTGAAAGAAACTGAACATTCTTAAGCATATATAAGTTTGAAAGGAGCAGGAGTTCTTGATCAGAACGAGTGTTACTTTGGGTTTACACATTCAAGACGCCTACCAGGTCCTGCAATGGAGGGCACCATAGATTGTTGGGATGAGTGTCATGGAAATTTGAAACTCGCAGGGGTGTCCAACATGCAGCCTGCAGGCTGCCTCTGGCCCAAGATGCCTATGAATGTGGCCCAACGCAAAATTGTAGATTTACTTAAAAAGTTATGAAATATTTTTGTGATCACACGTCACAATCTATTTAATGTGTGGCCATGACAACTCTTCTTCTTCCAGTGCGGCCTAGAATGTTGGACAGTGCGACCAAAATGTTGGACATCCTTGGTACGGTATTGCATGGGACACTGTAGTGCCCCAAACGGTAACAGAAAATGATGTAAAAGTCAAAGGCAGCAGACCTAGTACCAAGCTCTTTGATGTCCATTTGGCAAGAGGCCTGCAAACAGTGGGCTAGTTTCAACAGTGAGAAGGGACATTGCCTCCTCTGGGTGATGCCTTTTTTCACAGCCATAATGGTGTGAGCTATAGAAAATGAGGATAGATTTCTGATTTAAATTTTCTATGTGTGTATCTGGTTACACCTACTTTAAGATTTTACATTGTGGCATCACTAGTAGTTGCCATGATAGTTTCAAACTCTCTATTTGGTGGAAATACATTTCAGCTAGTTTGTTCCAAGTTTATCAATATCAGTACCTACCTGCAACGAGGCCTTCAAAATTTCAGGGAAAGGGAGGAAGGGCCTATTCTTCGTCCCTGTGTTATCGATTATTATTGTTTGTGAGGAGTGAGAGTGCACACGGCCGTTGTCGCCACACATGGGGGGGGGGGATGCACCCTTGAACACAGAGTTTCTGTAGTTTTAAACAGAACCGAAATCTGAGCGATCTGAGTGTGAAAAACTGGCACATGAAGAAAATTTGATATTCTGAAATGCTGGGATTTAGTTTCTTTTCTATTTTCTCTGTAAGTCTTGCAGTGACATGTGGCTCTCCACCTTTTAGGCAGCAGGAGCAAGAGTAGCATGAGCATTCTGACGAAACCTCCGCTCACCATCAGAGGAAAGCCGTCCCTTGACACATCGAACATGTGCCCATTTAGCATCAGAAGTGACAGAGATGGATGTAAGCAAAGATCACTTCGCCCAACATAGGTGACCTGAAGAAATCAGGTCATGATTTCTTTCTCACCCATGAGATGTAACATGTTGAACAACAGCAGGAATTACTACAGGAACTCAATTTAAAAAGTTATTTCATTCGCGCATTCCACAAAAACACATTTATTGAGCATCCGTTTTGCTACAAGCACTAGACAGAGTCACAAACAAGCAGACTAGGTCACTGCTGTTGTCGAGGTGCCTAGCTAACGTGAGAAGAGAGACAGGCAAGAAATAAGTAAGCGAATAAACCAGCTACAGACCTTTAGAGAGGGGGAAGTGTAACAAAGAAAGCAACACTGAGTAAGGGTCAACTTTTTTTTTTTAGTTTTGAGAGACAGAGAGGAGAGAAAGAGAGAGTAAGAGAGAAACCTCTTGTTCCATTTATTTTTGGGTTCATTAGTTGCTTCTTGTATGTGCTCTGACCAGGGATTGAACCCCCAATCTTGGCATATTGGGAGGATGCTCTAACCAAATGAGTTATCTGACCAGTGCCTAGGGGTCAATGTTTGATTAACTGTCCAGGGAAGGCCCTCTAGGAAAGTGACCTGAAGTTGATCTGGGCACCATGCAAAGACATGCCACGATGACAAATGCTTTAGGCCAAATGAATGGCAAATGAACTTGGCTTACTTCGGGAATGGAAAGAATGTCGGTGTGGCTGGACATAAGCACAGTAAGAGTGGGGAAGAGTGACAGGAGGTGGGGTTTGAGCAGGCGCCGGGTCAGACCACATGGGGTCTCACAGGGCAGGGTGGGAGTTTGGGTGTTGTCCTACCTGTATGGAGCAGTCTTTAATAAAAAAAATTCTGTAAACTGGAGTTTGAAAAATAATTATTTCGATGATAACTTAATAACATAGGCACTCAATCATTTGTCACATAAACTCCAAACTTTGAAGCCAGTAGAGACCTTGGGAGATCAAAGGGAGTGACATAGAATTTATCCAGTGGACAAAGCTCAGGCATTAGACTTCCCTGTCCCCTACCCCTGAAGCAGGAGATCTGAAAGTCTGTTGGCTGTGGTTTTCGCAGCTTCCACCTGTGGTACTAGAAGGAGGCCTGGAGTTCAGGAGGCTATACCATTAGACCCACATCCCTGGGATTTACTGGCCTCCTGGAAAGAATGATAATAACAGCAGAGGTCTTCAAGGTCTGTTCAGATGTGGATTTCTAAACCTACCGGGATTTCCTTCCTGGGGATGGAAGACTGTGTTTCTAGACCTAACCAATTGTCTTCCAAATGGAAAGCAACTCTGTAACTTTTAAGTAGGGACAGGTATTGTTTAATGCTCTGAAAACAAATACACAAGCTTCAGCCAAAGCAAGGGAAAGCCATGTTCAGCAAGCTTCCCAGAAATTTTCAGAGAGAAATTTTCATGCGTTAGTATTATGTACTAATATTTTATATATATGAATCACTTATGGGACAAGTGATCCTCAGGAAAAAATGATCGGGCTGCCTTGGCATCATTGTTACAGATAAATACAAAAGGAGTTCATTCCTTTTTTTCCAGACATTCCTTGAGCACTACGTATTATGCACTGTGTTGGGTACTGAGATTCAGTGGAGAATAAGATTAATTGTCTGCTATCAAGAAGCTTTTATTTTAACAATAATAACACAACATTTATTGAGTATTATATTCCAGCACTGTTACTAAGTGCATTAAGTCATTCAATGGGGAACCTAGGCAGTAAACAAATAAGTAACTATATAATAAGAGGGAATAATAAGGAATGGGAATGTAAAGAAAAGTAAAGCAGAGAGATTAATGGTGGCCCCAAGATGTCTATGTCCTAATCCCCAGAACCTGTGAATACCGGAGGGGACCCCCACTAAAGAAACAAAAGTATCTTCTGAAGGGCAGGCCCTTTGTAGTACAGGTTTCCCCTGCTAATTGAGTGTTCTAGGAACCCATCTGTATCAGAGCACCAGCTGACGGTGTTGTGAGAGGCTGCATTCCGCTTCAGTGCATTTTTTTTGAAGACTCTTTCAGTGCCTTTGCCCATTTCATGATGGGTGATTTATGAGCTCACCTGCCCACACCGCGCTGAGTGTCCAGCAGTTTTTGACCAAAAATGGCATGACCCTCATGCCCCTCCCTCCCTATTCACCCAATCTCACTGAAAGTGACTTTTTTTTGTTGTTGTTTCCCTAGATGAAAAAAATCCTCAATGGGAAATGTTTTGCAGATGTAGAAGAGGTGAAACAAAAAATGGCAGAAGCACTAAAAGGCATCAAAAATGATGAGTTCAAACACTGTTTTAAGCAGTGCAAAAAAAGTCTCAATAGGTGTACTGCGTCAAATGGAGAGTACTTGGAAGGTGACTGAAGTTTAAATGATGTAAGAATGAATACACACATTTTATACATTCCATTTTGGGGGGCCCCTCCTTGTACGTTTCCTTATATAGCAAAAGGGAATTTGCAGATGTAGTGAAGGGTTATCCAGAAAGGCCCAAGGTAATGACAATGTCCTTGTAAGAAGGTGAAAGGCACGTCAGAAACGGAAGGTGTAAGAGTGAAAGCAGAAGGAAGATGCTATGCTGTTGGCTTTGACCTGCAAAGAAGGGTCATGAGCCAAGGAAGACAGACCACCTCTAGATGCTGGAAAAGGGAAGGAAGTGAATTCTCCCCTAGAGCCTCCAGATACAATGCAGGCATGTTAAGTTTTGATTTTAGTCCAGTGAAACTGAGTTTGAACTTCTGGCCTCCAGGAGTGTCAGAGAATGATACACTGTGAGGCTTTAAGTCACTGTTCGTGGTAATTGGTTAGAGCAGCAATGGAAAACTAATACACAGCGTTACAGGCTGTTGAACGATGGAGGACTCAGCACTGGCCCCTTAGAGGTGGTCACTTTTAAGCAGAAAAGTGAATGAAGGGAAGTTAGGAGCCACCTGGTTGGCTGTCTGGAAAAGTATTCCAGCCACAGGAGACAGCAAGTCAAATGCTCTGAGAAGGGAATAGTTTCACTGTTTTGAGATCCAGGGAGAAGGTGTGTGTGAGTGAGCAAGGGAACCTTGGAAGGTAGGCAGGAGCCAGATTACGTAGGACCTTGTAGCATGGATCTAGATGAGAGCAGGCTGAAATGAGTCTATTTTTGCAGAGAGAATTGACAGGATTTGTTGATGGATTGGACGTGAACTATGAGAGGAAGAGAGGAGACCAAGATGACATCAAGATTTTGATGATTATATTTGCTGAGATTTGGAACATTCTGGGAGGAATAGGTTTGAGGTGAGAAATCATGAGTTTGGTTTTAGATATGTCGTGTTTCAGATGATTATGGGGCAGGTGGGCAGATGGACAGAGTATCTGATGTTCAAGGGAGTGGTTGGGGCTGACAGTGCGTCACTGGCGGGGACCTGGCTTGTCAGTGAAGCCGTGGAACCAATTGATGCCTGTGCAGGTATTGTCACCATACAGCCTGGAAGAGGACAGCTCAGCAAAGGAAAAGAATGGAGTATAGACATTACTTTCATCCTCAGGAAATGCAAAGGCAATATTTTTGATCTTCTGGTCTGACTGAATTAAAAAAAAAATGGTAACTTGTCCCTTGGAAAGGTCCTAAGAAGTAGTCACTACCTTGGTGGGTTTGCCAGGGCTCTCAGTGACCTTCTAAAAGGCCAGTGAGCTCTAATTGTGTTGATTGCCTGACAGCTGTGAATACAAGATGCTGACTCCAAAATTGCAACTCATTCTGTGGAGGGCACCAGCCTCCCCCACTAGTGACTGCTGAGCTGAGCCACCTGAAGCCTGCATGAGGTTTAGCAGCAGCTGCACTTCTGCTCCAAGAAGCAGCTCATTGCAATCAGATCAAACTGAGGCTCTTCCTCACTTCCCTGAAAGCTTGGGTATTTGTTTTCAGAGCATTACACAGTAAGAGTCCCAGCTTAAGAGTCCCAGCTTTAGAGTCCCACAGGTGCTTTAGGTCTGAAAGGGATTTGGCTAGGCTGACAGTTGCCCTCCCTGTTTTTATGAAATCCAAGTTTGAGCAGAGAACCTTGAGACCTACCTGCTACCATTAGCTCTTCTGTCTGACTTTTCAGTGTGACCAGGGATGAGGACAGAGTAAGGAATGGCTGCCTGTCTGGAACTAGATTTACAATTCTATTAATCTAATTTCCTCTTTAACTCCGTGACCCCTAACTTTTTCTCAGTACAATTATTCTGACCTTATAAAAAGCCTGCTGGTCTACTCCACATTCTGCTCTTCCTCCGAAGACGTCACTTTTTTTCCCTGTTCCACCATAAGTTGTCAACTTCCCCTTACTACATTGCTTAGAGCAGCTTTTCTCAGACCTGGCTGAACATTGGAACCTCCGGGGGAGCTTTTAAAAATCCTTAAGTCTGGGCCCATCCCTAGAGATTCTAATTTAATTGTCTTCCCGTGTGGACTGGGCACCTGGATTTTAAAACTTTCCCCTGGTAACTCTAATGTGCAGCCATGACTGAGAGCTACTGGCCTGCAGACTCTCTGCTCTTTCCAAATTAACGACCAGCTAATTTCATGAGTCTCAGCCATCAGGAGAAAGTGAGAGATGAACCCCCAGGGCTCTCTCCATTTCCAGGTAACACTATGTTACAGCAGTAGCCTGCAGGAGAACAAGTCCTGCTGCTTGTCATCTCTCTCCAGGGAGTGCCAGATCCAGGCGAAGACAAGACTGCAGAGGAGAAGGTATCTTGGGGCTGAGGCACCTTCTTTTACTACTAAATCTGTCAGGTGAGAATGTGTCTATGCAAACCAGGGACATTATCTCTGACTTCCTCTCAGGGCGTTTGGAAATTGAGCTCGTCCTCTTTCTATCCCAGCTACATAAAGATCAGCTAATTATTGAGGGCATGCAACCGTGGTTATAAAGCGAGACCTCTGCTCTCCAAGACAGCCCACTGCGAGGAAGTTGAGAGACGGAGGCTATGCCCTTGTAATTCAAAGTGTGTTCCGCGGCCTGGTGGCGTCGGCAACGCTTGGGAACTTCTCACAAATAACACGATTTTGGGCTTCAACTCAGACCTATTCAATAAGAATCTGCATTTCAACAAGACGCCCTGGAAGGTGAGTATGCTAGTAAAAGTTTGAGCATCGCTAGTTTATTCAACTGCGGGTAACGCACTGCGCTAAAACGCATTTAACAGTAGGACTAGGTGGACGGAGCAACTTACTCCTTTTTTTTTTTTTTTTTTTGGTTGGTAGTTAGGAGCACAGACTGGAGACCGGAGGACTAAGGTGTTGGTCTAGGTCTAGGCGGCCCCGCCTGCCCGCCCCGCCTCCTTCCTAAGTCTCAGCCCAGAGCGCGGTTGCTGTGGCAGCGCCGGACGCAGCTCAAGTTGTGACTGCCTGGGCCTCCACCTTTTTCTCCTCCTCCAAAGGCTTCCCCGGACCCCTGGCTGCGGCCCAGCCGGAGGCTAGCCATGCCCCTGGGGAGACGCGGCGGCCGGGTGAGCGCTCTGAAGGGCGGAGGGGAGGAAGAGGCGCCCCCGGCGGCTGCCGCAGCGTCCTCTGTCCCCGGGGCGTCCTCGCAGCAGCCGGGGGCGGCGGCCGAGCAGGTCCTGCTCCGAGGCATCTTCGAGATCGGCGGGAGCAGCTGTGACATGGTGCTGAGCGTGCGGGCTCTCAGGTGGTGGCCCATCCTGCCCGAGCGCCCCGCGGGTGAGTGCGCGCATCCCGGAGCCTTCGCCTCCCCCCCTTCCTCCCTCCCCCGCCCAGCTCTCCGCACCCGGGCGCGGCCTCCCGCTCGCTAAGCTCCTCCTCCGCCCGCGCGGGCCGCGGAGTCCTCCAGCCGCCGCCTCCTTCCCAGCTCGGGGAACCGGGGCCACTCCCAGGGGCTTCCCGCCACATGCCACCTCCTGCCGGTCTTGCCGCCTGGGGGTGCGTTCCCTGGGCCTCGTCACACTCAGGTTCTGCTCTGTGCCAAGCAGGAAAGAATTGATCCCCAAAAGGATGGTGTTTTCTAAGCGCTGGAAGGGTGCCTACTCCCCCCCCCCCCCGCCAAAATGATGAAGTTTTAACCTGTCAATTTCTTACCTTACTCTGAAAGTGTGAGACTTTTTCAGAACCTCCACGAGAGCTCTGAATTAAACTCGCATTTTGCTGACTTCTGAAAGTTTCACCGCAATGCTTTGGAGTCTCTCCGGACTTTTCCATCCTTCACATTCCCCTCGCCATTGTCTGGAATCAACCTTTCTTCAGGCTCAGTCTAGAAACTTTTTATTTTTGATGTTGGCTTTAGAATCATCATCATGCAGTTTACTTACATTTGGCTTTTGTTGACTCGAAAACTTAGTTATTTAGGACGTGTTATAATGCTGTATTTTACAATTGAAGTATTTCAAGTTTTAGTATAGAGATGATTTAGAGAAAAACTTTTGGATGTGGTAGTGTCTCTTCTAGCTAAATACAAACTTACGAAATTAAAAAAATGGCCTCCCTCTGTTGACAAACAAGACACAGTGTACTATTTACATTACAGCATAGGAAAACAACACTATTTTAACTTTTTTTTTTGTACAAAAGTCAAAATGAGGCAGAGGAGCTAGGGTTGTGAGCTGGGGACTAGGAGCCAGCACTGGCTGTGAGTGTGAATTCAACTTCTGCATATGCCTTGCTCACTCCACTGAAACTTCCTTTGAACTTAATTTAAATGTATTTAAGCATTTTGAAAACCAAGGTGGAATATTTTCTAGAACTTTTGAGTTAAAATCTAGGGATATAGACATAATTATTCTGTTTAGGTTTTAAGTCACTTTGAATTTTGGGGATATAGAAGTTTACAATGAGAGTTTTGGTTAGGCTACAAGAGCCGATTTACCTTACACCAAAGCTGAAATCTTAGAGTATTAAAATGAAATATTATGCAATGAGAGCTCATGAAAGTTACTGTTACAATGCTGGTAAGCAAAAATGCAAATAATGATGCAAAAAATAAATGTTGGGTTTTTTTTTTAAGATTTTATTTATTTTTAGAGAGAGGGGAAGGCAGAGAGAAATATCAGTGTGTGGTTGCCCCTCACACACCCTCAACTGGGGACCTGGCTCACAACCCAGGCATGTGCCCTGACTGGGAATTGAACCGGCGACCCTTTGGTTTGTAGCCCACGCTCAATCCTCTGAGCTACACCACCCATGGCAATAAATGCTGTTTTATACTGAGTGGTGACTGAGGAAAGGTAGGCTTAATTAGCATAACTGTGGGTAACATTTAAAAAGGCACCTTGACAGTTATAACCCTTAAGTATTACAAGTATTTATTTACTCTGTTTAATTTGGACCTAAAACCCTTTGGTTTTCTTTTCCTTAATCTAGATGTACCACTTTTTCTTTGTAATTAACACCTAATATGCAAACTACATTGGGCCCCTGAATTTGAAGGTACAGAAGCCTCACACCTTAGTGAGTACTTCTATTTATAGAAGAAACCAAGAGATGCTTCAGTTAGTAAAGTAAAAGTGGGAAAATAGAGGTATTAGGAGATATGTTTAAATGTGAGAAATAGTGCCCGATGTGGAGTTAGCTTACATGTAAGTAGTAAATGACAAGTGAAATTGGTCCAGAAGACAGAGGAACAACTGCATCAAGGTTACTGTACTTAGGAGGATGAAGTGCGGGGTGACCATTGCAAGTTGGCCAGTGTCTGGCTGCTCCGGAAGAGGGTGAGGGTGAGGTCACTGGGCATTTATTAGATCACACATATGAGGTGTTTTGAGATCACTCCGTTTTTAAACCTCATAATGCCTTTGTAGTTGTCTTTTTAAATAGACTATTTTTAGGGCAGTTTTAGGTTCATAGCAAAACTGGGCAACAATGCGGAGACTTGCCACACGCCCCTGTTTCCACACAAGCTCAGCCTCCCCTGTCAGCATTTCCCACCAGAGTGGTGCCTTTGTTACAATTGATGAATTTGCACGGACACGTCATTACCACCCAAAGTTCATAGACATTAGAGCTTACTCTTGGTGTTTGTATATTCGATGGGCTTTGGCAAATTCATAATGATGTGCGTTAGAATTCTCCAGAGAACTGATAGGTAGATGATAGATTGAAGGAGATTCATCACGGGATACTGAAGGCTGAGGTATGCACTGTATGCTGTCTGGAAGCCGGAGAACTGGGGAGGGGCTGATGGTATAATTCAGACTGTTTCCAAGGCCCGAAAACCAGCGTAGCTGACTTCCAGGCTGAGGCTGAAGGCCGGAGAAATGGGGGTTGGGAGGCGCTAAAGTAAGCCTCAGTTTAAAAACTAGGAGCTTTTCCTCCGAGGGCAGAAGGTGGATGAGAGCGAGGATTTGACCTCCTTCTGCCTTTTTGTTCTATTTAGCCCTCAACGGATTGAAGGATGGCTGCCAACGGTGGTGATGGTGGATCTTCTTTGCCCAGTCTGCTGGGTCAAATGCTAACGCCCCCAGAAACAGTGTGATACGGTTACTCTGGCAGCCCTCAGCCCGTCACGTTCACACAAATTAGCCAGCGCAGCATGCACACACTAGTGTAGTATCAGATAGTGGTTTCATCGCTACTAAAAATCCCCTGTGTTTTGTCTATTCATTCCTCCCTTTGCAAGCCCTGGCAACCACTGACCTTTTTACTCTCTTAGAGTTTTGCCTTTTCCAGAATTTCATGTAGTTGGAATCATACAGTATGTTGCTTTTTTGGAACATCTTGTTTTACTTAGTAATATGTATTTAAGGTTCCTCCATGTCTTTTCATGCCTTGAAAGCTTATGTCTTTTTCGTGCTGAGTAATATTCTGTTGTCGGGATGGACCACCGTTTACTGACTCATTCACCTACTGGAGGACATCTTGTCTGTTTTTACCTTTTGGTGGATATGAATAAAGCTTCTGTAAACATCTGTGTGCAGGTTTTTGAGTGTATACAAGGAGTACGATTGCTGGATTGTATGGTAAAAGTATGTTTAATTTTGTGAAAAGTGATTAAACTGTCTTCCAAAGTTGCTATACCATTTTGCATCTGCACCAGTATTGAATGAGTTGTTCCATATTTTCACCAGCATTTGGTATTTATGGCGTTCTGGATTCTGGCCGTTTAAATAGGTGCGTAGTGGTATCTGATTTTAATTTGTATTCTCTTATGACATGTGATGTGAAGCATCTTTTCATATGCTTATTTGATCTTTTTGTATCTTCTTTGCGACACGTCTGTTAAGCTCTTTGGCCCATTTCTATCAGGTTGTTTTCTTATTGCTGAATTTTAAGTTTTTTTGTTTTTTTTTAATTTCCACATTTTGGGTAACAGTCCTTTGTCAGATGCATTTTTTGGTTTTTTTTTTTTGGCAAATATTTTCTCCTGGCCTTATTTTCACTGATGAGATAAAATACTATGTGATCTTACCCTAATATTCCATCTTGAGTGATGAGAAAAGACATTAATGTATATTGTGAAGGCTGCCATGGCCAAAATAGTGACTACCTGACGGTCTTGTTGGCAGGGCACATGAGTGTGACCGTAGTTCCAGTAGTTCTCTTTACTGGATTCCATGGTGACTTGGAAACTTGGAATAATGGCTGTGTTACTCGTCCCCATAGAAGGGAGGAGTGTTCGGGACAGCCTGCCAGTCAGGATGGAAGGCACAAATGCACCAGTGCTTTTTTTTTTTTTTTTTTTTTTTTTTTTGGTGGAGGAAATGTCTTAAATTTAGTATAGTAGATCAATAGCAGTTATTCCCTTAACAATTTAACTTTAATAGTCTGATGCTACCTTACTGCAGAACACTTTGCTAGATGCTATAAAAATGCAAAATGATGACCTGGTCTTTGCCTTCAAGGGGATTTTACCTTTTTGGAAAGACAGGACTGTAAGCTGAGATGTCACCAAATAGTCATTCATCAAACAGGAAGCCCCTGTGTGTGCTCTCTGCAGTGATGTAAAAGATGTGAGCTCTTCCTTTAAGGATTTCTGTGTCTTCAGAGGAGGGAGAGCTATTCTTGGCAGGAGTTTTTTCATGGAGGATTAATCTTCTTGTTTACGTAAGTCTTCATTTCCAAAAGGAGCTTGAGTTGAATGTTAAAGAGGATTTTATGAGGGGTTAAGGTGTTATATTAGTTTTAGAGGGACGTGCTAACAAAGCACTGCAAACTTGTCAGCCTGAAACACCAGAAATTTATTCTCTCATAGGTTTGGAGGCCAGAATTCAGAAACCGAGGCGTCTGTCAGGCCACGCTCCCTCCGCAGGCTCTGGAGAGCATTCTTTCCAGCCTCTTTCAGCTTCAGGTGGTTCCTGGCATTCCTCGACGTGTGGTAGCGTGTCTCCCACCTCTGTCTTTGACTTCACGTGGCCTGCTCTTCTTTCTGTGTCCTCTCTTGATATAAGGACAAAGGCTTTAGGACCTGCCCAAAATCCAGGATGATCTCATCCTGAGGTCCTTAACTTAATCATAGCTGCAGATCCCTGTTTACAAATAAGGTCACATTCTGAGGTTCCAGGTAGACCTAAATTGGGGGGTGGGGGGGCGTGGCAATGTTCAACCAGGTGTGATGGGAGTGGGAGAAAAATTCTAGGTTGAGAGAATTGGATGAAACCAGCAGATGGAAGGCCATTTTCGGGGAACAGTGACTGCTAAAACGTGACAGGGTAGCAGGAGGAGAATCTTTAATGGAAAGCAGAGGCCAGAATGGGAAGAGGCCTGAAGACAAAGGTAAAGAATTTGGGTTTTATTTAGTAGAGAGAATGAAGATGATATTTCCCCAGCTATCTTCTTATATTTGTTTAAACCTGTGTTACCTAACTCACAGTGTCTCTCATTATCCAAAGTTCTGCCATCGGAGATATTCATATCACAATTATGTTGAAGCTTCAGACTGTCGAGACCTATTTCAGTGACTTTTATCTTCCCTCCATGTCCTTCACTCTCACCCATGGCCACACCATTGATGTTTGTCACCTCCCTTCATAACTGCCCATCTCATTTCTTCAGCCTCATCTAGAAACCGGGGTCATCTCTTCTGCCCTCTCTCTTAGGTTGTTAGACCTTGCTCTGCTAGCTTTCACTTAAGCTTAGTGATGTGGTCAGGACTCTCCTATCCCAATCACCCCGCCTTGGTCCTGGAAGATTCTCTTTCTGGCTGCTACTCTGCCTCTTTTCTCTGTTTCTTGGATATGCTCCTAGCAAAATTAGTTTACTCTCATTGCTTCCATCAGTTCCCTTCTAAAGTAGTCCTCAACCATCTGAGACCTGGCTTTGTTTTTCTCTTTGCTAAAACTGCTTGGGCAAAGGTTAGCAATCACCTTCCAATTGCCTAGTCAACTGGACCAATTTCAGCCCCTTACCTTTTTGGATTTCTCCTTCACTTGACTTTGACTTTGCTGCCTTGGTTTCTGTGACACCACCAGAACATAGTTTATCAGTCTCTCATGGGCACTTCTTTCTGTTTGCCTGTCTAATTTTGGTGTTTTCAAGAAGTTTGGTCTTGCTAACTGTTGTCACTCATATATACTCTCTGGGTTATACCTTCCACTTTTCTCATCTACCCTCAGGTGTAACATTCAACCTGTCTTTAGTCCTGACCTCAAGTACTTCCTGTATACATCAACTTGGGAGTCCCACAAATTTAATACTTCTACAGGAAAAGCAACTTTTCTTGCTCCTCAGAAATAACATCTGGTCTTGTATTCCCTATCATAGTTTTGGAACTCACTAATTAGCCAGTTGTCAGAATATTTAACTTTGCTTATTAGGTGTGTGTAAGCTATGGTACAATGAGTGGACTCCCTGAAGTTTATATTGGATGGTTATAGGATTGTATATATAATTAGTAAACATGCCAGCTGTATATGAGAAGGGGCATTCGGAAGGCTATCTGGAAGGTTATCTGAGCCAGGATTCTGAAGGTAAGTCCAGACTCACTGTCTCTCACTCACTACTTCTAATCAGCCACCAATCCTATTATCTCTATTTGCTATCTTCCTTCATTGTCCAGCCAATCACTACTGTAGCTTGGGCCATTACAAACTTCTACTTGACCCACTTTGTCACCTCCCTTGAGCCTGTATTCAAAGTCATCTTCTCAGTAAGGGTTTTCCTCGTCACCTGTTTAAAATTCCTTCCTCCTGCACACTCTCTAGCTCCTGTAACCCTCGTATTCCTGCATAGCGTGTATTGTCCAATATGTTATATAATATTTACTGTCTGTCTTCCTCGCCATCGCCCCAGTTTTGAGGGTTCTACTAGTAAATAAATGGCACATTCATAGTAGGATGATGTTTTAAGAGTTTTTAAAAAGCAGTATTTATAAAGGTGTAAGTAAGATGTAGGGATAGTGAAGTACTCTTGGGACTAGAAATACAGGAACAGGTGATTCCGTTCTTAGGCCCAAAAGGGGAAGAGTTGCCTGAGCTTGGATCAGAGAGACTGTGTAGGGAGGGCCATGCATCAGGGTCTATGGCCTTTGCTTTAACTTGGCTGATTTCCCCAACCAGTTCTACAAGGAGGGAGTGAGGGACTCAGTACCCACGCTCTCTCTTTTTCTGGTCCTCACCAGAATCCAAAGCCAGAGTGCAAGGGACCGCTTGATGCAGGCACAGAGCAGGGGGAGAAGGATAGGGACTGGATCTGTGTCTAGCTGGGGAAAAGGAAAGATGTTCAGAACATCTGTTTTGTTTCCCGTCAGCGCCTTGAAGAGCGCCTTACACATAAAACAAGGTATGTTGAGTGAAGGAATTTGCTAACTGGCCTCATGAACTTTAGTTTTGCCTATTGCATTGTAATCTGATTACTATACTAACTACTTACAAGTGGCATCACTTGGAAGAGGGTATCCCCTCCCCTTTTGTTAAAGCATTAGAACTTTTTTTTTTAAATTCTTAGCTAATATTGGCCCACTTCCTCATTGTTGTTAGCATCATGGCCAGAAGGTTCCATCTTGCTCAACTGCAGGGTAGGAAGTACCAACCAGGGCAGAGATTGACCAGGATGCCACCATTGTTATGTAAACTGTATACACAAAGGACACCATCTGTTCAGAAAATATCTTCTTTATTCCCTACCACAGTGTCAGTGATCTCTATATTGGAATCTCAAATTGTAGCCGTCTTACCTGTGGAGTAATACACAGGTTTACTCATGTTAACATAAAATAATTACCAACTTCCTAGCTGGCTGAGGGCTAGGAAGAAGCAACATCCTTACGAAATGGAAGAGAGGTCAGGTGAGTTCTTTGAGAACCAATGAGAAAGGCCAGACAAGTCTGGGTCATGAGACCCTGCCCAGGCCGAGCTGATCAAGTGTAATGCCACATTGTGGGCAGCCCCCAACATCCCAACATAGGGCCTGGGCCTGGTGTAAGGTGTCAAAAATTGAGGAGAGAGGTCTGAGAGGGAACATGAGCAGATGCCATAGAAAATTTGCCTACTTTGTAACTTAGACCTTAGCTTCCTGCTAAATCAGATGTTTTCAGAGTGAAATAATTTCAAAAGCATCCCTGATTGCCCATTGGTATTGTTCTAAATCTCAACCAAGGACAAACTTCTAGGAACATGTTTTTATCAAGTTCTAAGCTTCTGTTTGAAATGGTACATCGAAATAGAAAAGTACAAGCATTTTTGTGCATCCCCGAAGTAGGAGCTGTTTACTGTGCTCAATGACTGGGTCATAATATTTGTATCTGTTTCCCATAAAGGAAAAGCCGTTGATGAGGAGAGTTAGTAATGGGTAGGATTAGACTACATTAAGCTCATATTTTTGTACATGTAAGGACGATCATTCAGGAACATGTATAAAGGAAATGTGGACGAAGCCAGGGAGGGGTGGGATTAAGAGTAGGGAATGGGAATGGCTGGGGTTGGGGGGAAATGGAGACAACTGTACTTGGACGACAATAAAAAAATATTATACAAAAAAACCATAAATTTAGGGATCTCTGTGAAGGAACACCAAATGCCCATAACCCTTCCTTCCTTCTTTCCTTTCTCTTTCTTTCTTGCCCTCCCCATTTCCCCCTCCCCCTTTTGCGAGAGCTCTGCCCCCCGACCCCCGCTCTGTCCCCCCTTCCTCTAATCTTTGTCATTTACTAATGAAAAGCACCACGAAGTATGAAAAGCACTATAGGGTCTTTTATAGGCTTCCTACTCCAGCTGTCTGTGGTGCAGGAAAGGTTTCAGGAGTGGGCACCCAAAGACCTGATGTCCTGTCTCTTGGGCTATCATTTAACCCCTCTGAGCTAGTTTTTTTCTTACCTGTAAAATGAGGCGTTTGTACTCTGTGGTCTCTAAGAAGCATAGACTCTGTGAAGTTGCATTTTAAAGAAAATTTCTGTTTTTATAGACTTTAAGTGTTAGGATACCTTAATAAATTAAATAAGTGTGAATAAGGTTTGGATGATCAGTGGGGTCAGCCGGCTGCTGTGTATGGAGTGTTGCATTTTGCAGCGGGAGCTTCGCAGCACGAATGAATTTCTCATTGGAAGAACCACGTAAGAAATATGGGCCGAGCCCTTGCTCCCCTTCCCCAGCTGCAGGGCACAGTGGTGAGAGCTGAGCCATCACCTCAGCACAGGTCCCATGTTTGGAAAGCAAGAACCATTATACAGAATTGTTGGTCAGGCTAGACAGAAGCAGGTTTTCATGATGGTTGAAGGGACTAGCTTATCCTTTTTTCTGAACCCTCTAATCAAATTTCATTTCCTGTACCCTCTAATCAAATTTCAGAGTAAGGATTTTATAATATGTGTGCTTAGCATTAGAATGTAATGTTTCAAATATTTTTAAAAACAAAATGAGGCTTTCAAATCTTATTGTGGTTTTTAAGTCTCTATTTTTCATAATCCTCAGATCACACAATTTCATGTTCTGTTTTTTTCAAAGGGATAGTCCTACCACAACTCTGAGCTCAGCTGAATTAGAGCAGTAACTAGAAAATCTGAGAAAGCTGAGCTTCAAAATAAGGTCTTGAAAATGTTTCTTTTATACGAGAGTTCAAATGATTTCCTTGTGCTTTAAGTTTATATAACATTTATTTGCTGGAAACTTAGCGATGTGAAAGGTCATGCAGAAAAATGTGAAAATGAGAAAAAAACAATCAATTTAAAAAAATAAGAGTTAGTGATTATGTGGGACTTAGCAGAGCTGGGTGCATTCTTAAGTATTAATCTGCCTAAGCTGTTGGGGAACAGATGTACGTGAAACAGATCCCAGTCTTCTGTTGTGTACATCCGAAGTGAGACATCTGTCAGCGGACCGTGTGGTCACAAATAATGGACGCAGGGGTTAGACCCCTAAATGACCTATTACTCACGTGAATTATTGAAGGACTAATTACTCAACAAAACATGCTTTGATTCATCATTCTACATATTAAAAGGGAAAAACTTAAAAAAATTGGTAGTATGTTTCTAAGCTGTCAAATTTGAAGGAATTTGAAAAAGATGGTTCTGAAAAATCAAGCTTACCAAATAACTGCATGTTTTGCATATGACGTTTTTTAATGCTTTGATGGGCCTGTTAACCTATGCATAAATATTGCGTAGAGCTCATATTTTATAAATGTTAGCTTTTTATTAAAGTAAGTTGGTCCATGTAGAAAAACAAATGTGGAGAGGGTCTCTCAGGCACCACTGTTCAGAAAACCCTCTGCGACGATGGACCGCTCGGTGTCTGCGTGGTCAGTGCCGTTGCCACCAGTAACCTGTGGCTGTTGAGCACCTAAAATGTAGCTCGTCTGACTGAGGAACTGAATTTTTAATTTTAATTTAAGTTCAGTAGCCACATGCAGCTGGTGGTGACTAGAGCTTTAACATACGGAGGGTTGAAACTGTTTATTCCCTTGATTTCCAGGGAATTTGATCTTTATTTAAAAAGATTATAAGGAAATTTTAATCTCTATTTCTATACAATATATTGATCTCAGTGTCAAACCGATCTGCTCATACCATCTGAACTGCTGATTGAAAAGTAAAGAAACTGAGTCCAGACATGCCAAAGTGACAAAACCCTTTAACATATTTTGTGACTACAAAAAATGTTTTCTTTGTTATTGTGAATTGTGATAGTGAAGTTGTTAAAAGTCATCATATTATTCCTTATGGTCATTGTGATTAATTATATAAACCGAAATTTGGTGAACTTAATGTTTCTTACTGTAAGACTAGTATATTCCAAATGATAACTGTCCTAGCCTCTGTGGAAGTCTGCATACTGGTGTTCTTGAACGTGCCCCAACCACGTGGCACCTTCCGGAGGCAAATACAGTACTTTTTAAAAATGATCTACAATACTTTCTGTTTTCCTCTTCATCTCCCCCCTCCCCCCATGTGGGTGCCTTTCAGACTGGAACCTCACAGAAATACCCTCCTGGGAGTGGGGAGCTGTACTTGCATCGAAGCCAAGGGCTATAGGGAGGTGCGTACTTGGAGTCAGATGGGCTGGATCAAGGTCAGTAAACAGAAAAGTTGGTCCAGTCGGGATTCTCCACAGCAGGATGACCTTAAATAAATCGCAGAAGTCTAAACATGATGATACTGAACAAGTAAAGAGCCAGGGCAGTAGATATAGGGATCTACAGATTGATTGGATACACAGGCAGTGCTATTTCTATACTGGACATTTTTGTGCTTTCTGTAATTTGGGAAAGTGGACCATTCTCATTTAAAGGGCTAGGGATATAGTGTATATAATTCATTATGATCTGGGTACTAGAATACTTACTCTGAACCTTATTGCTTATCCCATCTAACCTATTACTTGACTAGGTTATTAGATTACATTTCAGATATTGACAAATCTACAAACATAATCAAAGTCCTCAACATGGGCCTAAGTCCTTCCATATGACTGTATCTTTGCCCAAGTTCTGTGCTTATGATATAGGTGGTATTTGCTGAACTAGTGAGTTTTGGTCATGTGCGTGCATGTGTGTGCGTGTGTGTGTGTGTGGTGTGAGCAAAGAAGAAATTCTTAGTAGCCATGGCTCTTTATATTCTTTTGTATTTTTTCCAAAGTCAGTATAGGATGAAGGGAAGTAGAAGGGAAAGGAGGGAAGGAAATGAAGTTCGAAGGAAGTTAAATCTTACACTAACTTTTTTGCATGCAAACCAGAAGTTGAGAACCCTTTCTTAGTGTAATGGATGACTGAATCCAAAGGCAAAGTGGACCGGCAAGTGAGCAGGCAGGTGTGCATACAAAAAAAATTGGCTTAGTGCTGTGGACTTATGGTAAGCTTAAAGATAAATCTAAAATAACGTACCAGCTGGCACCAGGGAATTCCTATGTACATTCCAAGATTTTCATCAGAAGCAGTGTTCTGGAAACTACTATGGCTGTTACACAACAGTGGCCAGTGTTTGAGTGAAAATAGTGAACATTTACTGGTGTTTACTCTGCCAGGTCCTGTGCTAAGTATCGTTCTAAAAGACTCTGCAGTCTAGATAGGATTTTTATCCCCAGGGCCAAGAGCTGTAAAATAACTTGCCCAAGGTCATGCTAGTAACAGAGTTGTTGGGATTCAGAGCCACTCTGTTCCCATTAGGGTATGCTGCTTCCTCAGTCAAGTCAAGAAGGATTCCCCCTAGTGCCTTCAGGAGTCTGTCTGATGCCTGAGTTAGTGAAAGAGTACCATCACGATCCAAATCTGTGTGTGTGTATAAATAAATAAATAAATAAATAAATATATATATATATATATATATATATTTGTTGCTCGCCATTTTGAATGTGACAGCCACACAGTACACATGCTCTCTCAACAGCGTCTACCACCCCCACTGAAGTGAAGTTGTCATTGTTCACACCTGCACATTCCAGTCCACTCTCCTTGGCTGCCAGGTTACATCGATGCCGTGCAAACCGTTCTTGTTATATTAATAATGGCTGGACTTTTTCTGGATAGACCTCAGTACATTAAAAAAAAAAAACAACAACCTATAATGCAATAATAACATCTGACCTCTTTCAGGCCTTTTGGACAGTTCCACCACAGAGAGTACATTCCATTTCTCTAGGCATTTTTAAAAAATTTTTAAATTACTTCATTGTTTTTCAGTTACAGTTGTCTGCATCCTCTCCCCTCCCCTCTCCCCACCCCCTCCAAACCCACCTCCCTCCCCTGCTTCCACCCCCCCTTGGTTCTGTCCATGTGTCCTCTATAATAGTTCCTGAAAACCCTTCTCCCCACAGTCCCCTCTAGGCATTTTTAATTTATGAATAAATGACCAAAATGGGATAGAGAAATGGGATATTTTAAGAGTTTTTTTTAATCCAATCTTTATCATGGAAAATGTCAAGCATACCCAAATGTAGAAAGAAAAACATAATAAGCCTCCATGTTCAACCCAATGAGGGGTGAGGCTCTATTGTTACACATTGTTGAGTTAAGTTTTCAAGGCCAGTCTTGTTTCTGCCGTGCTGTACCCATTTCCCCTCATTCTCTGGAATAGTTTGAAGCGACTCTTAGACATTGTATAATTGCATCTATAAACACCTCAGCATGTCTCTCTGGGAGGTAAGAATTTTTAAACATATGATACGCAATATAATCACAGTACCACTAGTTCATTTTTTCTGCATTTTTATTTTTCAATTAGTTTACTTTCAGTATTATTTTATGTTGGTTTCAGGTGTATAGCATAGTGGTTAGACACACATATACTTCAGAAAGTGTTCCACCAATACTTAAGTACCCACTGGCACCACACATAGTTATTGCAAATTTATTGACTGTATTCCCTGTGCTGTACTTTACATCCTCATGACTATTTTGTAATTGCCAATTTGCACTTCTTAATTCTTTCACCTCTTTCACCCAGTCCCCAACCTCCCCTCCCCCATTATTCTGATTTAAAATAGTCCTCTTTTTATCCACTGTTTGTATTTCTCTGATTATTTGTCTTTTTCTTTTTATATGAATCAACATTTAAATAAGGTCCATATTGCAGTTGATTGCTGTTTCTTTATTTTCTAATCCACAGATTCTTCTTCCTCTTTTTTACCTTGTAATTCATTTTCTGAACAAATTGGCTTCTCTGGCCTGTAGTTTCCCATAGGAATTTGGGGATATGGGGACAAATGTCTGTGAAAGATAAAAAGGGGAGGCAGCAGATTCAGAGGGATAACTTTCAGACTGTGATGCCAATCTGACACCTGGAGAGGGGAGAGGGGAGAGCCTCAGCCCATGATGCATGTCTGATAAAGTCTCTGCTTATTTATGCTGAGAGCTTGAGAGAGAAGACTGCCCCTTAGGAGTCTTGCCTTGGACAGGAGTGGCCACATCTCAGCAGTGTTCCATCAGGGGCTGTGGGACGCCTGGGGAGAGTGTGACCTCAGCTCTGAAGTTGAGGTGGATCCTGAAGGTACCAACAGCAGGAGACAAGTTCTTCCTTAAAGGAAGACCACAGCAGCCACAGTAACCAATGACTTTTATTATTGTCATCGTGAATTCAGGTATTTAAACATATTAAATGTATTTCAATTCATAGCAATGACTATTACTAATTCTCATCCCAATTCTATATTTTTGGACCAATGGGAATCCCTTCAAGTTGACTTGAGTCCTTTGATATTCTCTCAGCCATCTCTGTTAGCTTTCTTGCTTTTTGGAATGGCAAGATTTTCCAGGCTCGTCTTAAACATTTCATGCCTCAGACATGGCATTAACACTATCATCAAGGAAGTCTAGGTCCTTTTATTGGGTAATGGTGTTTAGAGACCACAATCTGAGGACCGTGTGTGCTCATTGCTAGTACTTCCCTTCATATGGTCCTGTTTCCTGTGTTTTTTTAGAAAACAGAGCTGGGAAGTATGTATTTTTTTTCCTAAACAGAAAATGTATGATGGGATTATGCTGATACTTCCTTTTATAGGTTCAAGATTAAAAGATTTTCTTACTTCATCTCCTTTCACCTAACCTTAAAAATCTCCCACTGTAACAATATCATTACCTATGTTCGTGTTTATCCAGAATAACAATATCAATGACATCAACAACACAATTACTGAAAGCCATTTAAGATTATCCTGTAATTTTTTGGTTTTGCTTTTAGAGTACATATCACTTTATTTATTTATTTATTTATTTATTTATTTATTTATTTATTTATTTTCACATGCCCACCCTCACATGGTAGAGGTGGAGAGAGAGAGAAGGAGAGAGAGGGAGTGAAAGCAAGAAAGAAGGCTAGAGTACATATCACTTTAAGTATATGCTATGTGTGGTCAAGTACTAGTTTTAAAGGTACTTGGAATCATTCCTATTTGTGGTATTATACCCCCAAGTCAATGTGCAGAATTTTTTGTTTCATTTTGGTTTTGACTTTGGGCCTTTTTTTTTAATTTAATTTTTTTTCCATAACTAACACGTTTGTATGGTTCCGAAGTCAAATTTACTATAAACAAGCTGTATTCTGAGAACTATAACTTCTGTCTGTGTCCCTTCTTCCTTTTATGAGTAAGCTTGTTTTTTCAAGTTTCTGATTTATTCTTTTATTTTTAATACATAAGCAAAAATGTCCGTGGATTCTTGTCCTTACCCCACCTCTATCCACTTTTTTAAATGCCTGTGGGTCTTGAAGAATGACTGGGGTAGGCAACACAAAGGAGTGAGGAAACCAATCTAGGAAAATGGTATTTTAGAGAAAAGAAATCTTCAGAGAGAATGCTTTGACCTATTTGGAAAACGAGACCATTAATGGGGGCCATGACGCTGCTCTCTGAGACTTTAATAGTTTGTGTGAGGCCTTGAAAATCATGCTGGGAAATTGGTGTCTTAACCTCAGGGTTGACTGTGGGGTGGCAAAGGTCAAGTGTCCCGAGAAATCAAGGTTTTGTTTTCTATGGTAAGTAAGTTTGGGTTTTAGAAAGGCAACCATGGGGCCAGGATGGATTATAAATAGTCTCCACATTGCGTAGCCCCTTTAGTGATCAAGGGGGCAGGGAGCATGTAGCAGGGAGGATGGAGCGGTGAGAATAGACAAAGAGATACTGTCCAAGAATTCGGAGGACGTGGGGCTCGAGGGAAAGGAAAGAAAGAAAGGCATTGCTGAGATTTTAGCTTGGACAAGGAAGTGGATAGTGAACACCGTTAAAATTAATTCTCAGCTCTGCAAAATGTGAAGCATTTTATTTGAAATGTATTCTACAAAGCATCGGATATACCAATGACTAGCAGAGTGTCCAAACAGAAGGGAAATTGAGAGCTTGAAAAAGACATAAGCTGGAGAAACCTCTCCTGAAGGACTGGAATTTGACCCCATCAGGCTTAGTATCTGTGTTTTCCAAGAGCCTCAGGCTCTCTCTTCCCTGTCTTGTTTCTTATCAGGTTGAGGCCACTTTAAAAAAAGTTTAAAGGTATTTTCAGAAAACACTATTTATTAAATATTAGTAAGTAAATTTATTGTATATTTTAAACTCAAGTCATTTACTTAAATCTCTATTTTTTTTGCCTAATACAAATAATATTTTTCAAATCAAAACTTTAAGTTTAGTAAAGATTACAAACGCATAATTCAAAGTACTTTCTACTGTCCATCTGTGCAGAAAGAATAAGATCACTAAAATTGAGCAGCTGTTAGGATGTATTAGTTTCCTTATATTTTAGGTATGCTTCTGTATATTAAAAGTGTAAAGGGAAGATGGTATGCGTTTTGTTGTGGTTTTCATTAGTCAGCTGAGAACTTGAAGTGAAAATCTTGGCAAATGTAAACACCTAAAGTAAACATCATGGATACATGTTTTTGTCATGTAATTTGATCTATAAGAAGTTCTTGTTGTAAAAGTAGAAATAAACTTTTTCTCTAAAAGTAGAAAAAATTTATTTCTCTAAGAAATAAATTTTTCCTCTAAATAAATTATGTCTTAGAATTAACTTTTTTCATATTTGGGGAAAAACGTGTTCGTACCTAGCTTCCGAATGAAAGACACAGCTATCACTTTCCAGGTTGTTGGAATGTTTTAGTTTTGCTGCTCTGTTATTGGGCTTCATGCCATGGAAACGTTTAATGGATGAACCTAATTTTACTCAAGTCTTCTTTGTACTTAAACTCTGTGTTAGGCGCATGCCAGACTCATCTCGCATCCAATTATTCTGCATAAAAAAATTATGCCTTGAAATTTGAAGTAGTCTTTCAAATGTAACTCTCCTAGGACATAATTTAAGTCCCAACAATTAGTTTGGAAAGCTGTGAATGCGTTTTGGCTTTGATTTTTCAAAGACCTTCAGTCAATAACATTTAATTAGCAATTAGCAACCATTGTGTATATTGTATACTTTGGGGTGATATGACTAGTTACAAAGAAATATTGTAGAATATCTCAGACATCCGAGGTTGAAGCTGATAATACACTTACTAAATTATGAGCAACTTTATGTTAAAATAAGGATTCAGGAGTTACCGACTGCTTAACTACTAAGTATGGGACACCCAGTGGAAGCAAAGAATCCTTAATCATACAGTAAACTAACCAAGTATTATTATTAACTTTGAGAATAACAATTATCTTCACCATCATGCTTGGGTAGACTGAGGAAATCAGAAAACCCATCTTAAAGGCCTCTATAAACACTTTAGTGTTCTCATTGGTTACTGTTCTGCCTTTATAGAAGTCTCAATAAAATTGGTTAAACACGAACTCTGAAAGTTCAACATACTATCATGTTCGATTTACCATTAAACAATATTATGCCTGTATATAATCTTCTAGTTTTATTTTTTCACCGTGATAAAAGCACTGGTCACGATTGCTGCCACCGATGCTCTTTTGTCTGCCCATACTGTTGCAACATAATGTGTCGTGCATTTGATATGGATATTACCCTATTGCCATAAGGAGCTGCTATTATTTTAGGCACCAACTGATTCCATGATAGTGTCAGATTTCTTTAACATATGCTTATGTTTTTGTACAAATGACCCCAAGAAACATCTGCTAGTTTTGTGGTGGTATCTACTGTTTCCTTTTTAGAATTTGACCTGCCAGTCACGTTTTTAATGTGAATATACAGTATTTCATTAGAGTAGGTTCACTTTCTGGTTTTCATGCTATTGATATTAATTAACCATTCAAGTCTACCTAATGGCAGAACTCAAAAATTGAAGCCACCTGTGCATGTTATTGTAAAAATATCTTTCATGATTGTGACTTTAATTTTTTTAGTCATTGATGCTTTAAAATAGAAAAGTACTCTTTTAATGGATCCTTTAGGATCCAAAATGTTAAGTCCAAAATTGCTTTCTAATGGTTCTGCATTTACTCTTTGAATTTTACAAAAGTGTATGGTAGTAGTTGGTGATGTATTATCGACATCTTCAATGGGTGTGTAAAGGCAGACAAAGGAAAAGGAGGTGAAGGTTCTATGAAGTTGTCAAATCTTGGCTGGAGGAGGCTGGAAAACTTGTAGAGAATGTAGGCCATCGACCATATTATAGGTGGGAATCCCTGTTACTTGCTTTGGTATGACCTTGCCTGAGAAGCAGTGATCACAGATTTTCATTGTCTGGTATTTTCTTTTCTGCTTTCCTCTTTGTTTTCTCTAATTATTTTTAAAGAGACAGGTAGCTATTTATTATTCAGAGGAAGCCATATGACTATATATTTATGATACTTAAACCTGAAACATGAACAAAATGAAAGACAAATGGAACTTCCTTTGACTAGCAATACTTGTCCATGTTTTCCAGTAGAAAATGTGTAAGTGGATTCTTTCCAATTCCCTCTATTTCACTACAGGACGTTATCATAAAATTTTTATTACCTACGCATGATACCAAATCTAAACCCAATAAAGTAAATATACATACAAGCTTAGTCACAGTATATACCTGTGGTGTTTTAAGACAATGGCTAGAACACCTTATTCTAGGTTCCACTCGTCTCCTTTGCAGGCATCAGCTGTTGGGCTCCAGACTCTAAGCGTGTCATCATTTACATCTCTGTGCTCTTCACAGAAATTCAGTTGCTCTTAGTCTCTCTCTGTCCCCTGGGGGGCTTATGTCATTAGGACAACCTTCTGTCTCCCACTCGTCATCACTTGGCCAAAGCTGAGCCCTTGCCAGGTACTCAGGGTGCTGGGTCTGCTGCGGTCCAGCTTTGGCCTGCCTCAGCGAGGTCTGTGTGCCTTCCATGCCAAAACTCAGTTCTGTGAGGGGGACAGGATTACTGAAAAGCTTTATTTTTAGTAATAAAACCCAAGCAAGACTGTGTCGAATGTCTAAGTGGCTTTCTTTTAGGCCTGAAATAGGAGAGCCAGGGCCCTCTGTGTCCCTTGAGGGAGAGGGATTTCCCTGAGCCTTCTGGGCCCAACATCCAGTCATTTCAGTGGGCCGGCTGCTGGCCCCAAAGGGGAATGAATTTTCCCCCAGTTGTGCTTTAGTTTCTCCCTCTGTGTATGATGACGAGTAGGGCCAGCTAGGGAAAGGCCCCAGTGACTTTTCTCACCTCCCCTAGAGCGGACCATTTAGTTTCCATCATAGCTTCCCACCGCTCCGTTCCGCTGCCCGGTCTGTCCACGGCCCTGGAGGAACCATGGGCGTGGGGGAGGACATTCCTAAAACAAAGATTTTGGGTATTGGGTATATCTGGAGTCACATTTGAAGTATAAATTATTGAGCAGTTTTCATTTTAATACATACTACTTCCTGAACTTTTTTTTTTTAATTACTTTATTGTTGTTCAATTACAGTTATTTGCATCCTCTCCCTCCCCTCCCCCTACTTCCTGAACTTTTTGTTACTAGTTTTTAATTCAGGGAATTTTGTCTGTACTATCAGTGCGGGGTGAAGGTAAGGAATGGAACGGAATACACTTCTGTTAACTTTGCACGGTGCCTCGTATGATATGAACAGGTGGGCCCATCATTGTTTACTTGATGCTCTTTTTAAGAAGTCAATTACATGATGAAGAATAACAAAATTAATTTGTTGAAATGTTCTTTAGGGAATCTTGCATGCATCTTTCCTAGAGAAACATGGGGTTTCTCCCTTAAAGAACAAGGCTTTGTCTTGTTTTTAATAAGACACTCTTTATAATTAAAACAAAATCCCAGTGTTAAGGGATTACTGTTTTAAAAAAATTGGATTTCTTTCCTTTGTTTTCCTGATTCCTACATATGAGAATAAATCTCATAGTATCTTAGGATAATACACATTTCCAAATTAAATAGTTCTCGTAACCACTGAATTTTAATAATATGTCTCAAATTTTATGGATGATAACATAGAAAACAATGTCAGATCAGAAATTTATTTTAAATTTGGGAAAGGCAAAAAATCAGAAACAAGTAAAGAACAATAGATGCTGTAGAAACACTCTTTTTCAATGATGATGTATTGATCTTTGCAATAAATTATTCAAAAATATAAATTCATTATTTGCATAATTTTATTTAGCTCTGCCCTCAAATACTAAATATAGAACTATATATTTCTTATTTCAGATAAATGCTTTCCTAAAATGATATTTTTGATGTCTGAAGATAATTTAGCTTAAAAATGATTGGGGATAACATAATATACGGGAAAAGCAAATGGAAATGTCCAGCACTATGGCTAGTTCTAGGAAACATTTCCAGAATAAGCTCCATTCCCCTTTCTTTCTATTCTCTTTTTTTGTCCCTATATGCCCAGTCCTTTTCTGAGACTCTTAAGTCATGTGTGAGCTCCAGAGAATATGCATTTAGGGTGAGCGGTAAGAAGTGGAAGTGTTTTGCTTGGGGCAAAGTTTTTCTCCATATGGGACCTTCTTAAAGCCCTGCATTCAGCCCCTTACATCAGAATCTGAGCTCCCCCGGAGCAGCGTGAGCAGCAGGCAGGGGCAGTGGGGCCGGGAGATAGATGAAGGGTTGTTTTTCTAGTTGTCACTTCTGGGCTTTTCAAACTGACCTATTTCTCCACTTAATCCTGGGTCCATCTTGACCTTAACTTTCTAGGAGTAGCTGTGCTGGGTCCTCCTGGGTTTGGAATTTCAACGAGGTACAGTTTCTAGTTCTAGGACAGACTTGTAAAGAACCGGTGGCATGGACATAAGAAGGACTTTTGAGAGATGCTTTGTTTGATTCTTCAGGAAGACAACATGAGAAATATTGTAAATGGTCCTTTCAAGTCTTACACAAGTTTCTCAGTTACCATAATTGTCCTCTCTGAGCCTGCATCCTTCGCTGTCTTGATTCATTCCTAAAATAATTGTGTCTACCCCATATAACTCTAGTACTGTAATTAATAATAAGCTAAGCAATTGTTTAATGTTTTTCTCCTTTTGGTGTTAAATAGTCTTCAGTGTTCACTTTGGGAAAGTTTTCTAAAGAAATTAAAACTTAAGACAAGTTAAGGAAGGGTGGTGCATTGGTCTGATAGGACTGCCATAGCAGAATACCACAGACTGGGGGTCTAAAACAACAGAAATTTACTTACTTTCCCACAGTTCTGGAGGCTGAGAGTTTCGGATCCAGGTGCTCTCAGAGCTGGTTTCTGGAGGGGTCACTCTTTCTGCCTGGCTGATGGCCAGCTTCTCCATGGGTCCTCACAGGGCCCTTCGCTGTGCACGCACTCAGAGAGAGATCTCTGGTGTTTCTTCCTTTTATTATAAGGACACTAGTCCTATCAGAGTAGGACACCACCCTTATCACCTAATTTAACCTTAATTATTCTTTAAAGGTCCTATCTTTGAATATAGTCACAATTCAACCTATGAATTCTGTCCTGTAACAGTTGGATTTGCTACAGCACTCCTTTGGCTAAATCTTTTCCAAGCCTGAAAGAGGGTTTTACCCGCTCTCTCCCAAATTTTTGTTACCAGTAAGGTGAGGTTTTTTTGTTTGATTCTTTTTAATTTTTGATTTTTTAAAAAGATTTTATTTTATTTTTAGACAGAGGGGACGGGAGGTGGAAAGAGAGGGAGAGAAACATCAATATGTGGTTATCTCTTGCACGCTCCCCACTGGGGACCTGGCCTGCAAACCAGGCATGTGCTCTGACTGGGAATCCAACCAGCGACCCTTTGGTTTGCAGGCTGGCACTCAATCCACCGAGCTACCCCAGCCAGGGCTGATTTTTTAATGTGATGGTTAATATATGGTTACTTACTTTTAAATTTTATATGACACTAAGAAATAAGAATTACTCATTAAAATTGTTTGGGAAGGTGGGTTATTTTTTTACATTTTAAGTAGGTTCCTCAACTCTAAATCTCGGTGAATGTGGGAGGTCTCATTAGTCTAAGTGCAACCCAAACAGCAATCTTTTAGTTATGTAACAGCAGCAATAGCAGTTCTGAAAGAGAATGATGTACCTTTTAATATCATAAACACTGTCATGTGTTTGCCTGTCTTTCCAAAGTATTCTGAAAGCACGATGAACTCATAACTTCAGGGTTTTCTTCTTTTCTTGTGTGTCTGTGATTGCTAATGTTTGGTAAGAGATGACCATGTTTGATTACTTCTTCCGTGTATTAAGGGATTATTTCAGGTTTTGGCACTAAAAACGATGTTCACTTATCTTTATATATTTCTGATATATCTTGCCAATAAATAAATATCTTGCATATTGGGATGTTCTTAGGACTATCAGGTTGTTGGGGCAACTTTAAATCTCATGCGCAGAAGTGATTTGGGTCACTATTACTCTGCTTTTTTCAAGTCTGAACAAACTGACCTACATTTAAAAGTGTAACAATGTCCTGTCTGTTATATAAATCCACTGTGCTATTATCAAAGGGCAAAATACAGAAAAGAGGTCACCAGTATTATTTTCTCTGATGTCTTTGAGAAAATAATGCCTTTGCCTTTTTTTTTCTTGGTTACATGGTTTGCTTCTGAAAGATAATTGAAGTAGAAAGTTCACTAAGATTTGTATATGAAATCATATTAAGATAGTTCTCAGGATTATAAAGTAATGATATTAAATGATATAATAACTTAAATTTTATCTAAATAAGGACCGAAATGTATTCATTCTATATGGAAATATAGGGGTGGGCAAAAATAGGTTTATAGTTGTTCCTATGGAAAATAATACAATAATTAATAATACAAGAATAAATTATGTGTTTCGTGTACTCACAATTGAAACCTACCTTTGCCCACCCTGTATTTAAATTAGAATTAGCTTTGACTTTTAACAAATACTGCTTTAAAAAAAAATCTTCTGAGTATTTAAGCTTTTAATACTTCAGCCATTCTCCCTAAAGTCGATGCAGAAACGTGTTCTTACTTTGGTTTAGTAAGGCTCTGAACATTCAAAGCAACAGATGTTATACCCAGCCTAATTATATGTATCCTGGAAACACATCTTTATAGAGTGGGATTGGTTCTTGGGAAAACAAAAATTTGGCAAACAAAGGGCATTACATTGCTGATCTCAGCAGTAATTACCTGGAATAGATTATAATAATCTTGTGTAGGTGGTAACTGCATTTATAGATTGGAAAAATAAGGTAACTCTAAAATACATGAAAAGGAAAATGAATTTATGTAAACTTGATCACAGCTATTCATTAAAAAGCAGAAAAAGCCCTCAATTTTACTATTTCGGAAAGTTACTTCAATAATTTTTTTGGAGAAATTTTCTAGGATTCCAGATCCTAATATATCGAGGCTGAAACTTTAAATCATGTCTTTGTAGGTTACTGTGTTTGTTTTTTCATTGTCCCACTGAATACTGAGCATTTTAAACAAATGAACTGGTCCCTGATCTTTAGTGTCCAGGTAACTCTTTGAAACAAGTTGGTGTGAGAACCATGCTTACTTGTTTAAGATCCCCACTAAATCAGTGCGTTCTGTAATTGTGATCTCTTCTTCCAAGGGCATCTTAAAGCACCTCTTTCCCCTTCCTCAAGAGATAGAGCAACGCGGAGTTACTTGGTCCATGCCATGGAAGGTCTGGAATTATCTGGAGGTTTGTTTGAGAACCACTGGATAAACCATTTCCTAAATAGGTGGCTACAAAGTTGTGGAGGTTTTTATGAAAATTTCTGAAGTTGATGGCGGTAGTTTTTGGAGTCTGAAGCTTTTTGAATAAGAGTTTTCTGTAGTCATGGTCTACATAGCCAGTTAGCACCGAGATCATCTAAATATAGTGTTTTTACATTTTTTTCCACAAAATAAGATTTTGAACACAAAAGAAAACTTCAGAATAAGACATTATACTTTAAAAATATTCTGAAATAATTGTGCTATGTGTTTTATTTTGCATATCTTAGATGATTGGCATGGCTTGTTTTGTTGTTTTTGATGATCTCATAGACATGCCATCGCCTAGTCTCAATTTTAGCAACTCCCTCACTTGTGACTTGTTGGTATGGCACAGTGTTCCAATCTGTTGAGAAGCTGAAATGATGAATAAGGAAAATGGCGTCTTTCACAGCTGCTGTGCTCTCACGGTATCTTGTGTTTCAGACTCAGGGCAGTGATGTGTGCAGTGTTCCCTCCCCGTCACACGGTGTGTGATGCTTCTCCTTCTCAGCACAGTCTCAACTTCCATAACAAAATCCAGGATCCAAAGAGAAAGCGCCGCAAGGTGCAACCAGATGATCACAATCAAATTTCTGTTCCACGCCAGAGAATCATCAGTGTTTGTCGGAAACACCATTATCCCCTCCTGGGTGGACTTGGTGAGGAACTTTGCATTGTGAGTGGGGCACGTAAACCCTGCCCGAATAAGTACAAACTGAACTTGATGCATTTCCCACGGTACTGGAAAAACCTTTGTGCCTAACTGGGATCGATGAGAGTAGCGGTGGCACAAGAGTCAGCTATCTGCTCATTTTTTCCTCTTACTGTTATTTCTCATTTATTTTCTATACTCTCCCAATTTCTATTTTTCTCTTCCTACCCTATTCCATAAATTTCTTAGTAGACCCTTTGTGGCAAGGGAGGTTTAGTAGTCTGCTTTGGAAAAGGCACTTAGGATGCCCCTTACTAATGGGAGCTACCCTTATAAATTTGAACCAAGGCCAGAGCATTTTGTACTCTAAATGTAAGGTAGAGGAAAACTCAAATTATTCCTGCCTATTTCCATTCTGTCACAAATACTGACTGGCTTGGTTTATCTGATTCAGGTGCTGGTGTGGTGACTGCAAATGGTCAGTTGAATTAGTTCAGATAATATAACAATAATAGTAATAATAATAATAATAGCAATAATAATAATAATAATAATAGCATCTTGTATGTGCCAGGAACTGTCACACATCTTACATATAAACTCACTGAATCTTCACAACAGTCCTTGGAGGTAGGGTGCATTACCATCCCTGTTTTCTAGATGAGAACACTGAAGAGGAAGACTAAGTAACTTCATGTCCACACAGGTCGGAAGAGGCAGAGCCTGGATTCCAGCTCCTTCATAAGGGGCTATGCTTTTAAGCACTAATATCTGTTGCTTCTCTTTGGTATCCTTTTCTTTTATTTATTTATTTATTTTTTAAAAAGGTTTTATTTATTTATTTTTAGAGAGAGGGGAAGAGAGGGAGACAGAGAGGGAGAGAAACAGCAATGTGTGGTTGCTTCTCACATGGTCCTCACTGGGGACTCGGCCCGCAACCCAGGCATGTGACCTGACTGGGAATCGAACCGGGACCCTCTGATTCCCAGCCCGCGCTCAATCCACTGAGCTACACCAGCCAGGGCGGTATCCTTTTCTTAATAGAAACTGAAATGCTGCTTTTAATTTGAGGTTTCAGGAAGACAACAAAACAGAATTTGAAACATGAGCCTATTCTATGAAATGTACCATATTCTCCCAAAGCCTAATTATAAAGCATATGATAATACAATTGTAATTTCAGGGTGGTTCTTTAATCCCTCTAGCCTGTAGAACAGAGGGATAGAGTATGAGCATTTAAGTCTAGTTAAAATAAAAGCTTCTTCATGGCTAAAGAAAACACCAGGAAAGTGAAAAGGGAACCAACCGTATGGAAAAATATATTTTCCAGTGATACCTTGGACAAGGATTTGATCTCCAAAATATATAATGAACTCACATGACTCCACACCAGGAAGACAACCCAATTAAAAAATGGGCAAAGGACCTGAACAGATACTTCTCCAAGGAGGACATACAGAGGGCCCAGAGACAGATGAAAGGATGCTCAGCATCACTAGCCATCAGAGAGATGCAAATTAAAACCACAGTGTGATACCACCTCTCACCAGTCAGAACGGCCATCATAAACAATTCAACAGACAACAAGTGCTGGCCAAGTTGTGGAGAAAAGGGAACCTCGTACACTGTTGGTGGGAATGCAGACTGGTGCAGCCATTGTGGAAAACAGTATGGAATTTCCTCAAAAAACTGAAAATGAAACTGCATTTTGACCCAGCAATTCTACTGCTGGGATTATACACTAAGAACCTTGAAACACTAATTCAAAGTAACCTGTGCACCCCAATGTTCATAGCAACACAATTTACGATAGCCAAGTGCTGGAAGCAACCTAAGTGCTCATCTACAAATGAGTGGATCAAAAAACTGTGGTACATTTACACAATGGAATTCTATGCAGCAGAGAGAAAGAAGGAGCTCCCACCCTTCATAACAGCATGGGTGGAACTGGAGAGCATTGTGCTAAGTGAAATAATCCAGGCAGTGAGGGACAAATACCATATGATCTCACCTATAAGTGGAACCTAATCAACAAAACCAGCAAGCAAGCAAAATATAACCAGAAACATTGAAACAAAGAACAAACTGACAGTAACCAGAGGGGAGGGGGAAGGGAGGTAACCGGGGAAAGAAGGGGAAGGGTCATCAAGGAACTTGTATAAAGGACCATGGACAACCCAAAGAGGGGTAGGAGGGGTGGGGGAGAGTGGCAGGGGAAAAATGAAGACAATTGTAGTCAAAAAACAATAAAAAAATAAATAAGAAAATAAAGTCCAGTCTCTGGTTGCAATTAAGTTTCTGACACATAACGTTTGTAATTGGTAGGCCCCCTCACTTTTCTGAGGACTTGTTTGGTCTTCTCTCGAATCGAGAGACAGGGTACCTATATCCTTCATCTCACCATAACCTGAAGATGCTTTATAATTAAATAGGTGGTATCTGATTTAGTGCCTAGCTCCACAGGCACTTGAACCTCATCTCCATTCCATGCTATTTATACTGAAAACTGGCTGCTTCCTTGCCAGGCGGGTGGCACAATAATGGAGAGAGTGAGTGAGTGAGGCAATTTGGCAAATATGTAAAGTTTTATTACTTAGTATTAATTTTATTCTAAGTGAGTACTTGAGAAATAGCGGAGCTTCTGAATACAATATTTACTCTCTAGTCAGTTTTCTTAGCTGCTTAATGAATTAAAGGACATTAACAAAAGAAGGAAACAGTTATAATAGAGAACTAATTTCAGGTAATGTAACAATCACGGGTTTGAAATGTGTGTTTTTTCTGATTATATATAAATTGTCCTGAATGTAGAAGTGTGGCTAATATAGAAGAATATGTAAAATAACATATACATAGAATTCTGTTTCTCAGAGGGAAATTAATTTTAATTTTTGGACTATTTTTAAGAAGAGGGCTACAGAGCACATGAATGAAGCTGAGTCTGTGCTGGAAAGCTGGTACTCTGGGTGAAAAACTGGTGTGATGAATACACAGACAGTTTGGATGACTGTTTCTGAAAACTCCCACTAGGTCCCAGCATCCTTTTCTAAAGCAGTATTTTGGAAATGAGAATCCGGTGAGTACCAAATGATGGTTAGTTACCCAAGGGTGCTTCCATTCCCCAATATATTAAACTACTACGGGAAAGAACCATCTCTAATCATCCTTAAACCCTCGATGTTTAGGTCAGAAAACACCTAGCATACAGCAGGCACTCAAATTTTGAAACTACATAGAGTATTGGTGAAAGATGCTTGTCTCTACAATTTATATAATAGTATAGCCTCCAAATAATCTTCAGTATCCTAGGAGAAAGTGCTACCTTTAAGAATAGCTCTTCAAAATGAACAATCCAATTACTTTAACATCACTATTCCCTGTTGAATACTAGGCAAGAGAGAATGGCTCCCAGCTGGTGAGAGTGCTGACTGGCCATCCCTGCGGCAACGGGAGGAGCCAGGTACTGGCGACTCAGACCAGGTCACTCAGCTCTGCGTCCTCTATCCTTCTCTGATTTCTGTAAAGATTTTACCTCTTAACCCTCAAGAACTGCTTTCCTTTTTAACGTGGTTGTACCAAAAAGTATGAGAAAGTATTTAGAGTTCTCTTCTGAAATATTTAGGAGTATATGTACTTTGTTAGGCTAATTAGAGGTTTTGATTCTCGGTAGGATTTATGAATGGGCAACATGTTTGGGTGACTTGGGAGAGAATGGGAGAAGCCAGGCCTCTGCCTGGGCAACCACGGAGGAGCCTTAGTGACCAGGTCTGTAGTTTGTCCTGTACCATTATGCACATGACACCTGGTGCGTCACCGACCTGAGCTGTTATCTCGAGGGCTGTTTGCTTTTGCTCCTGTGCCTTCTCAGACTCTTTTTTGCTTGTTACTCCACTTCTTTGGTTTTCTTTTGAGTTCTTTGGCTTTCTTGATTTAATTTTTCTTTATATTGCTATTCACCTCTACTTTTGGAGTTTCTTTTTATTTTTTTACCCTCTCTTACTCCTCATGGTTTCCCATTTTCAACATTCAGAGACTTGACAAGAAAAGTAAAATAACAGGAGAGGAGAGTTAGAACCAGAAGTGAGGTATAGTCTATTATTATACTCTTGCGAGTGACTGAAGAATGGGTTTTTGGACTCAGACTACCTGTTAGAATTTGCACACTGTCACTTCTTGTGTGACTGTAGGACAAGCTATATAAGCTATAAGCTTATTCTCCCTGCCCCCATCTGTAAAATGGGATATAATAATAGTACCCAGCTTACAGTGTTGTGAGATTTCAGTGATCTAATAAGTGTAAACTTCTTTGCACTAGCCTAGAATGGCATTTTTTGTCTATTAATATTTTTTAAAAGATTTTATTTATTTCTAGACAGAGGGGAAGGTAGGGAGAGAGACAGGGAGAGAAACATCAATGTGTGGTTGCCTCTTATGTGCCCCGTACTGGGGACCTGGCCTGCAACCCAGGCATGTGCCCTGCCTGGGAATTGAACTGGCGACCCTTTGCTTTGCAGGCCAGCACTCAATTCACTGAGCCATACCAGCCAGGGCTGTCTGTTAATATTTATTAAATGACTATTATAGCATTTTGGAGCTGAAATGAAATTTATATTAGAGTGAATGTCATCTTTCTTACTAAGGGTAAGTTCCTGTTTTTTCACCATTGCTTTTTAACACCCAGAACAGTGTTTAGCAAATGACCCAATACATATTTGTTGAATGAATAAGTGAATCTGCTTCACTCCCCTTATTTCAGGGATGAGCTATGAAGCTTAAAAGTTAAGGCATTTTTCCAAAGATTGGTGACAGAGCTAGAGTCACTCTCAGCACGTGTCCTTTCCAGGAAGACTGCCGTCTTCTCTGTGTGTTCATTTTCTATGGTAAAATCATAGGAAGCTGTGTGGTAGTAGAGAGGATGGGCTTTGATGATTGGATACGCTTGGTATAAAATTCCTTAAAATCATTGGCATTCTGTTTTCTTAATTTTCACATCCTTATCTGTAAAGTGAGATTACTTCTATCTGATAGAATTGTTATGAAGATTAATGGCAATAATCCATGTAGAGCACTTGGTCCCATTTCTTTGCCCTTCCCCAACTTTGTAGCTAGACCTATTATACATTCACAGGCTCCACTTTTTTTTCCAATTCTTTCTTGAATCTTCTGTGATCAGGCTTTTGAGTCCTACATTTGACAGCTCACTTGTCCTCATTGGAGTTGACCTTTGTACAGAGTTTGACAGTTAATCACAGTGTGATCCTTGTTCCAACTTTCTTCAGTTACCTTCTAGCACGTTGTTGCTCCTTTGGTTCTCCTCCTATCCTGCTGGCCTACTTCTCAGTCCCCTCCCTTGGCCTTCATTTTCCCATGTCTGTCCTCTGACCTCTTACTGTTGGCTTCTCTTCTCTCTCTGCTTCAACTTCCTCTAGTTTCTAGCCTCAAATACTGACTGCTAATGACCTTCAAATTTGTATCTCTAGTCCAGACTCCTCCTCAGAATTTCAGATGTATGAATCAGACTGACTTAAATATCAGCTTAGAGGTCTAGTAGATTTCTCAAACTTATGTTCTTAAACAAACTCTACATTTCCTCCTGCAACATCCAGATAAGCACTTCCCATGGACCTCCTCATCTCAGTCCATTTGACTTCATTCTTCCAGTTGCCCAAGGGAAAAACACTTGGAAATCTGCTAGATTCTATTTATCTCTCACTCTACATCCAGCCCATCAGCAAATCTTGTTGCCTCTTCCTTTAAAGTGTACCTCAAATTGAGCAGCATCACTGCTACCAACTTGGTATGAAACACCATCATTTCTCACCTATATTGTCTAAGTGTCCTTACTAGTCTCTCTGTTTCTAAGTCCTCTATCACTCTATTGTCCACGGAGGTGATAGAATGTTACTTTTAAACTGTAGATCATACCCTTGTTCTGCTTAGAAACTTCCAATGACTTCACATCTTAACCAGACTAAAATCCAAAGTCTTCACTATAGTCTTTATACTACTTCCTGCTTCCAACCTTTCTGTTCTCATGTCTCACCTTCTGGTATCTCACCAGCTCCAGCCACATCTTGCTGTTCCTTGAATATATCAACTATCTGCTGTCTGCGGGGCCTTTACACTTACTGCTTCCTCTGCACAGAAATCCTCAGAACTAGCAGTGTGTTAAAATTCAGGTACTGCCTGATTTGGGGCAGTTAATATAGGACATATATTATCTAACACCCACAACTTGCTTTGGGTAGCATTCCATAATCAAACATTAATTAAATTTCTGAATGAAACATTAAGAGTGTCCATGGTAAGTGGGATAAAAAGAGCTTAAAAATCTTACTGTCAATTCAGGTTCAGTTTTCCTACAACATGAGGTCAGCTCATGTTTTGCTGCTAAATGATTTAAGAAAAAATGTACCGTTTTCAGAGCTGTACATTTCAGAGCTGTTTCAGAGCTTCGAGGGTTTGGGAATTGTAGATGGGAGATGCTGGACCTGTACCACATGGCTTACTCCCTCATTTATTTATTTTTTTCACTCTCTATTCAATGACTATTGGTTAGTCATGGAAGATCTCTATAAGGCTTCTCTGTGTAAAGTCTGGCATGTAGGAAGTGTTCAGTTTCCAATTTTTGAGAGAAGGAATGAAGCTCAAATCATTTTTCACTCAAGTATGTGTCATTAGAAGACAGTGTAGCCCAGCTGGTGTAGCTCAGTGGATTGAGCGCGGGCTGGGAACCAGAGGGTCCAAGTTCGATTCCCGGTTGGGGCACATGCCTGGGTTGCGGGCCAGGTCCCCAATGAGGGCCATGTGAGAGGCAACCATACATTGCTCTTTCTCCCCTCCCTTCTCCTCTCTCTGAAAATAAATAGATAAAAATCTTAAAAAAATAATTAAAAAAATAAAAAAACACATCTTTAAAAAAAAAAAAAAAAAAGAAGACAGTGTGACCAGTTTGAGAATAGTTAACCATTATCAAAAACAAAGTACTGTTTGATTAGTGAAAGTTAACTCAAATGCACATTAGTATTTGGAAAATTAGAAATACGTAATGGATGAGTCACCCGCTTACACAAAACTCATTAACTACTGTAGCGCTTGGTATCCTAACTGGTTGGACTCTGGTTTCATTGATCTGTTATTGATTTGGCATGTAACCTTAAGTGTAATACAAGTATAAGTTGATCCTTTTTTAGTTGCCCCGTGTATTCAAGCAGTTTCAAGCAATTGATCAGGGATATTTCCCAATGTTTTAATCTACTTAAAATGTATATGAATATTAAAATTTTTGTGTCACTTAAATTTGCCTTCATTTTGGTTGAATACCCATAGGAGAAAGTTAGACATGAGTAGGGAGTACTATAGTACCACCTTTGCCCATGGCTTTACAGCAAAAAAGATTTTGTGTACTTCCAGAAATTAATTATTTTTCTCTTCTTTCGAGCTTTGAGAGCATAATTGTATTTAAATTGCTAATCTGTTTTGAAGGCTACATACATAAATTGTTTAACATTTAAATTCAATCAAATTTGTAATTTGCATAATATTTTCAGAACATTTGAAAAATTAGATGTAGGAAAATGAGAAAATGTGTTCTTATCATTCTACTATATTTTGAAAATTTGGCTCTTGATTTACAGGCTGCACTCCTTCTTCAGTCATGATTTTTTAGTGCTTTTCTCTCCTAGACTAGATAGAGCAGATGTGATTTTATTTTTTAAATCACATTTTGGGGACAGCTTTGTTTGGGTTTTATGGAAATGATTTTATTTATTCCGGTAGTGAGTGATACTTTGGTTGCATAAGAAAATGCTGTTTTAAAAATAAGCAGTAATTACTCACAGCCTTTAACTTAGCAAACATGCCTTTAAGTAGGCAGTATTTTTGAAGGTCTTTATATAGCTGACCACAACGGCTTATAGTCAACAGTGCCATTAAATGAAATAAACATGGATCCCTCTTCTGCCACAGAGGCACAGGTGGACATCCTGGTAGCAAGCCTCATGCGGCGTGACACATGGCACAGCCCGACATGGGGGCGGAGAGCGTGCAGCTTGAGCTGGGAGTCGTTTTGTGCATACTTTCCTGCAGACTTGTGTCTTTCTGTGAAACAGCTATTATGTAAGGCATTTATGTAGCATGCTATTTGTTTTTTTGTTTTATGTTTATTTTAAATTTCTTACAAAATAGTGAAAACCTGAGTAGCACAACCAATGTAGAAGCTAGAGTTTCTCCACCCCGCCCCTTGCTATCTATACAAATGGTATTTTTGACTCTGCCCTTTATAACGTTGGCACCCTGTGCATATTAGATGTAATCAGGGCTGAAAGGAAACTTGAATCCATCTGGAAGCAATAAACTTTTCTAAAAGACTGCACAGTGTTATTTAATCCTGTGACTTCTTACTGTGAGTGAAATTAAGGTTTGATGCAGTTGTGTCACATCACATTGATATCAAATTTATCTTTCTAAAAAAAATCCTGACAGTAATATTCAGCCCAGAGGACAGGATGGCTTGTAATCCTATAAACTGTTTTGCCTTGATTACATGTTATGCCGGGTAGTGAAACACATAAAATATTGATCTAAAATTTTTAAGTTTTAAAAAAATTTTCACATGATCAGGTAATACTTTCTTACCTTTACCTTTAATTTTGGCCTTTTGTTATAGAACTAACTGTCGGGTAGAAATTACATAATGATGAAAGGTATGGAAAAGAAACTATTATTTTAAAGCTTTTCAGTTGGGAACACGTGTGTAAATACCATGTATGTAGAATGCGAAGGTCAGTACATTCAGTTTATTTTCACATCAGACTCTTTGAATTAATTTAAGGCTTTTTCAGAAAAAATTTAACTTCCTCTAATTTCTACTCCAAAAAAGCATTTAAAATTTTGTTTTACTTCAAATATGTATGTAGGAGACCATATTTTGTGTGAATAAGAGCCTGAATGCTATCGACTGACCAGCATAAGGTAGTGTTTGCGTTGACTTAATATTTCTCTTACATATTGCCTAAATTCAACCGAAAATAATATAGAAAGTTAGGAAATTTGACTACATTTTATAGGTAATTGTTCTGTCAGGTAGCTTTTTTTTCTTAGTGAGTCAGTTGCCATTAGATTTACTTAGCTAGAGTTTTTGAAACATATTTGTCAAGTATAAACTTTTAATTATGAAAATGAAATAAAGGTTTATATTCCCTATGTGCCTAGCATATTAAAAATAAATATGAACTTTGTCTTAAAGTTATTGAGTTAGATTTTTAAATAAAACCATGATAAGCTATATTAAAATTGTTTATCACTTTTGTCTCCACTAAGTCTAGGACTGCTAATTCTCATCAAATAAATACAGTAAGGCTTGCAAATGCTTTTTGGAACATCCTCAATTATGTGTATTTTTTAAGTTTACTTTTGTATGTTCAGTATATATAACTTCTGACAATTTCTCCCCCCCCCCCCGCCCCCACACATGTGCACTCCCCTAGTGATTTCCTCAACCACAGGTGTGCCTTCTCCGGCATCAGGAAGGTGGACTGGTGCTAAATTCAGATGACCGGGAGGTTGATTAGATGAATCTTTTTCACTCCTTTTCTGGGTAGTGGGTGTCATTCTGTTCCTAGCTAGCTAGGCTCCTATAATGAACTTCTTCTTTGGTACTAGGACCAAACTTCATCAAGCAAAAATTTCTACCTCCTTATTCTCTCATGTAATGGTTCTTCTCCTTTTCAATGACACAGATTTGCCTTTGCTAAGTTTAGATGCCCTGGACTTTGAGTAGTAATTCTAAATAATATTTTTCTTAGGAGAAAATAATGAGTCTTGAGGGGAGCACTGAATAAGAGTGGTATAAAAGTGAGCCTTTTAGTGCTCCTCAGCAGCAAAACTTTTCAGATTATCTGGAGGGCTGTGTAACGTCTTCATCGTGACTAAGTGATAGGAGCTCTGACCTGCACAGGTAGGGCTTTGATTGATGGTAATGGTGGAGGTGACAAGAGAGTCAATGTGGCTATCTTCGTGGTCCTCCGAAGAAAAGTGTCAGTGAGTCAGCTTGGACCAGGAGGTGTAAGGGTCCTTATCAAGCAGGAAGGCCATACCCAGGCATTGTCCTTAGATGCTGGCAAAGAAGCCATTTCTGTGGTTTAGGTCTAGTTTTATTTCCACACCCCGCCAGTTCGGAGTGGGGGAAGATAAAGAACTCTTTAACCCCTGTTTTTATAAAAACAGATGTTTTTATGAAGATTGTTACACCAATAATTACCATTTTAACATGCATGCAGAAGTGCTTGGAATGTAGTAGGTGTTCAAAAAATTTAAGTGAAAGAAGTAAACTTTTGGGTTCACCCTAAACTATTACAGTATCATCTTTCTCTAACTTTTTCCTCTACCACCATATTTTAAACCACCATTTAATTAGTATGGAAAAAATACAGATAACCTTAACAGACTTTCGACTACTTTTGTGCCTTCACTTTCTGGTAATTTAGGAACTTCTGATATGTGACTAAGTCTCAGCTGAGTAGTACTGTGCCGTAGACGTCCAGTGGGACTGGGAAATGAAGGATGTCTCTTGGAGGAGGGGCTAGCAGTGCTTTGACAGATGGTTAATGTTTGAAAGGACTGCAGTCAAGAAGACCTTCAATTTGCTGGGAAGTAAAGGAGCAAAGGTTCAGAGGTGGAAATGCATACAGTGTGATTAAGATAATATCTGATTGACCGTAAATACAGTCAACAAGGAACTGTTATGGGAAGCCTGGCCTGTGCTTGAAGCATTGCACTAAGTGCTGGGGTGCAGACACTAGAGGTGGGAAGGATACAGTTGAAGAGCATTGCTGAGAAACTAGAAAAAGACCAATTACCATACTTCTGAGGTTCGTGGGAGAATCTGTACAAAGATCATCTCGTACGATATGTATGAACTATATATCATATGTGAACTGATATGCATACCGGACCTGATCATGTCAAAAAATGACTAGATTATTAAACTAGGAAGAATCAAATAAGGCCATGTTTTCTGCTGGTGTCATTCTCAGAGACTCCTCGTTTATGATTTTCCTGTGGAACTGAGAGAGAAGTAGACACTCAAAATGACGGAGGCGAATATGTAGATAGTAAAATCAAGGAATACATAGTCCCAGTAGAAGTTGCTCATTAGTATCCTTGCTGAAGTGAAAATGCCATTGCGTGATAAAGTCATGCTTCAACATGTAAAATATGAATATGAAATAGAAAATATGAATTTTGAAATGTCTTTTCAGAGTTTCAGATGTAATAGGGACTTGTTGTGTAGATAGTCTAAAATATTAGCTTAATAATAAAATCTTAGTTCACTGGACATGAGATGATGGAGGATAAAATGCATGAGCCATGCCATCTTTTGGCTGCATTTCTTTACGGTTATATCTGTCTCCAGGGTGCTGTCTACCACGAGTCCTCAAGCTTTCGATCTTGGGACTCCTTTATGCTCTTAAATTATTAAAAACCACAAAGATTTTATTTTATTAAATTATACCCATTAATATTTATTGTAGTAGAAATTAAATAAACATTTAAAGTATTAATGCATTAAAAGTAACAGTAATAAGTTTATTGCATTTTAATATATTTTTATTAAAGTATAAAACAATAAAAAAGCAATGCCACTTTCTTCACTATTTTTACATTTTTTTTGTAAATCTTTTTAATAGAAGTCAGAATTTACTAGAGGCTTAGTAGAAGACAGATGAATTCTTAAGATTGCTTGTGCATTCAATTTGTTGTAAATATGTTGTTTTTTTAAAGTATATAAGGCAAATTCAGTTTCACACAGATGTGTTTGGAAAAGGGAAAGTATTTTAATAATGTTTTCAGGTAACTGTGGTTATCTTTCCATTATACTATCACCAAACTTAAGTGCTCATCGCTTAAAAACTAGTTACAATGCACATTTGAACACATATCAATGAACCTTTTGCAGTCTGCTCTTTGAAAATTTATAGGCGCGTGTCCCATTTTGTATGAATGAATCTGTTACTCATGGCTGATTTTATAACACCCTGCATCGGCTATTTGGAAAATTTGGTGTACTGAGTTTTACAGTGCTTCCAAATGTTGACATGTTTTATTACACAATATTTTAAAAATATCAAATACATTTATATCACTGCCGCTGTCATAAGAAAGTTCTTTAAGTATTGGGAATCTGTCAAGTTCATTGTAGCAGATATGAATTTTTAAGATGTTTTAATTTTTGCCCAAAAGCTTGAGTTTTATCATCGGCAACAAACATTCTCAGTTGTTTATCTCGAGTCACTGGCTCACTTTTCTTATTTTCCAGAAAATGTTTGCCAGATACTTGTGTCTGAATACCATAGTCTGATAGTCGATCTCTCTCAAATAAAAAATGGTCTTCCATAAAAACTAGCTAGTTCAGCTGCAACTAGAATGGTGTAAGTGCTTTTCTTGGAGAGAACCATCACTTTCATTTGTAACATTAATTCTTTATGAATATTTCAATTTTATCACACACAATATTGAAAAGAAATATACTCAAAGCTAGAGATTTTTAAAAAATTTTTTAAGTTAAAATGTTCTGCTTCATCAAGAACAGTTAAGTGAAACTGGTTTTTTTTTAACTGTGAATTTGATGTGGTAAAAAAGGCAACAATTATTAGCAAAATTCGATGTCGCTGCCTTAATTCAAGCTGACACTAGGAGTTTTAACCACCATTGCCTTTGCATTATTAGTGCAAATGTAAACATAGTGAAAAAGTCAAATAACATCTTTAGTATTATTATAAAAATCATTTTGATCCTGCATACCCTCTGAGACTACACATTGAGAATTGCTGCTGAAGCTGTTTTGATTTATGTATTTAAATGATTGACTTAATTTGCCAGTTTCTCCTGATTATTTGTTGGTATAAAACAACAGTATTTGTACAGATATATCATTTATTAATAGTAGAGATTTGGGGGGAATCTAATTTCTAAAATCTCACTGAGATATTTGGAACATAAATTATACATCAAGGAAAAAGCTTTAGAATAGAAGATTGTCCGTGATTGAAAGTAAGTATATAATTGTCAATTATACTGTTGTTTTTTAAAATTAATTTTATGTGGTAGTATGATTAAGCGTAGATAGACTATGTAATTTAAAATTGTTGATACCACTTTGTATCATAGTCATTAAGTGTTGGTTTCAATACAGAATTATGGTTTATTGTCTGTATTTCAAATCTTCAACCCAAAGGACAATATTTACGGTTTTGATTGATTAGTTCATTTTGGATTTCATGGAAAAATACCTAGATATCTTTAAGTGCTTAAATTCTTAAGAGAAGTATCTAAGCTATTTACCCATGACTTTGTGGAAAAATTGCAGACAGAAATTGAACATTAATTTTTTATTTGATGTGATAAAAAATGTGGCTTTTGGGTATTAGAGTAGTGATTTCTCTATTTCTTTCTGTAAATGATAAGCTTAAAATTTCCTCTAATTCTTTTACTAGATAAAAATGCTATTTATGGTCACTCTTGCTATGTGTATGTATTTGGGAACTTAAACTTTTTGCTAACAAATTCTATGTCATAATTCTTGAGGATAATAATGCATTGTGGTAGTTTTTCAGTAAGCTACAGAAGCAGCCTTATTTGTTTAAACCCTAGTTTAACCTGATTATTAACAATTAAATTGTGTTTTCTTCTTACAATTAAAGTGTATTCAAATTTATTGGTCCCTTGCTTCACAGATTTATCTCAGTATGTGGTGTATTCAAATAGAATTTTGTATTTTTAATTAGGGGATTAGATAAGTAATTCTGAGGAGCCAAAAAAAAAAATGGTAAGACATCAGATTGCTTAACCATCTAATATACCGTAAATGTGCGTGTGCACTATGTTGTGGGAGTCCTCTACCAGGCAGGCTTGTTTTTCAGCAGCGTTTTAAAGACTGGACATGTGCAGAAACTGCGAGCACAATTAGCGCCAAGCAGATAAATCCAGCACTAATCCTGTTTACGGTCTGCATCAGACAGATGTGCCAAGATTGATTTAGACAAGCCCTGGGCTTACAGTAATATTTTAAAAGTTCCATTCACTGTTCAGTTTTTGTGAAACCTTTGCTAAATAGTCTTCACTGTTGTCAGTTTTGCTGTTCTTGTTAACCACTGTAACCTACTTTAAGCAGGTTCTGCTTTGCTCTCATGGTGCCTGGGTAACCTGCCAGGCAAGGTTATCTTTATTCTCTGTAATTAAATTGACTTTTTCCCCCAAGAAAATACAATAGGAAGTGGGTGCTGAATTAAATAAATAGCGTGGTATCCAATAGACGTATACTTAAATCCCCTGCAAGAACAGATGGCCCCAGCCTCTCTGTAAGTAATGTGAGAGGACAGTTAATGCTCCGAAACAACCGGCTATAGCCAATACGATACTAATGAACCAATCGATTTCAAATACTAAACCACATGCCACAGTGCAAAATTATATCTCATCCGTAGATTTTTAATTCTCGTGGTCTTTTAAAAAAGTGTCCATAGATGATTCCTGTATTTTTATCTACTGTTATCAATGATTAACTTATGGATAGTTTTATGTCACAGTTTTCACCAATAAAGGTATATTTTACATTAAGATAAAATTAAAGTTATATTTAAAATACATGCCCCGAAGTATGTTCTTTGCTTTTTAACTTCTCTTTTAACATACTGTCTGCATGTGTCAGACTGCACATGGAAGCGTGGCTTTTGCGTACAATCCTAGAAACATTTGCTTTATTTGTGGCGGAAACTGGTTGTGCTGTAACAGGTGGCTGACTCAGAGATCAAAGCAGCTATCTCATGGACGAAGAATTAAGCAGAAATATAAGACCTCAATTTTTGTGAGCACTTATAAATTTATAACTAAAATAGTTTACAAACGAAAAGCAGTACTTTTCTGCTTCAAGTGGAGAATAACGTAAACCTAAGTCATTCTTGAGTTGCTGCTGCGAAGGGGGGGAGGTAGGTAAACAACAGCCTTCTCTCTGAATGTGGTTTCCTCTTTTTCCCCCTCTCATCTTGTTTCTCATAAATATTTGTGTATTCGAAGTGCATCCCAAAGAGTAAGTGTTTTGGCTTGGAGATTGAGAAGAAACAATGACCTTCTTAGATTTTCAGTTTATCCTGTCAGATGATTTCCAGAACCTTCAACTTCACTGGGGGTGAGCCTGAGGGCCACCGGACCAGAAACCTGAGGACCTTTGGCCTCAGCTCTCTTTCAAGTCAAGGAAACCCAGGTCCTGCTGCCCCATGGAGCCAGCTGGTCAGCTGCTCGTATCTTAAGAACTTCGAAAACAAAACAAAGGCTAGAAAAACACCACCTAATCTAATGAGTGATTAAACAGTAGGTAGACAGTATCATGCCTTTAAGTTAAAACGTTTTAAATTCAGGTTCACAGAATTCTAACAAGTTTTATTCCTGCAGACTATATTCAAAATGAGAAAGCAATATTTTGTAAAACTAATATTACACATATCTTCACATATATTACAAAATAATTATATTGAAAACCAAGTGAATCCTGTGATTAGAGAGAACTGGGCAGATTTATGCATGTAATGGAAATGATTAATATTGCAGAAATAAATAATAGATCAGAATTTCTGTGCAGGAAATTGGTACTTGATAGATTTATATAGCTACTGAGAAAAAAAATCCTGAAGAGCAATTTTGCCTATAGTTAGACATTTGTAAAAAACCTATTCCTTATTTTCCTTTCAAATAAAAGTAAAATGCTTATTCTAAATCTGTACTTCTTCCTCTTAGTCTCTTCTTGTCATATTGGAAAAGAGATCATTTATGTGAAAACCCCAAATTTGAATTTGTGGGCAAATAAGGAAAAAGAGATTGGAAGCCTGAGCAGGGAAAGCGGGAAATATCTCTCAGGGAGTTATGGGGATTTACAGAATCACTTCTGCGAGCTCCTGGGTGCTACAATTTTTTTTTTGTCTTTTTATTTTATTTTATTTTTTCCCTTTTCATTGAGTGTATTGGGGTGACACTGGTTAACAGAGTTACACAGATTTTAGGTGCACAATTCTACAACGTCATCTAAACTCTGTATACTGTGTGTTTGCCACCCCCAAGTTAAGTCTCTGTCCGTCACCATTTACCTTCTGCTTTACATTCCTCCACCGGCCTCCACCTCCTCACAGTCGCCAAACTCTTGTCCTGCAATCTAACCTTCCGTTTCCTTGAAGGTCACCTCAGTTTCTGAGGAAATACTATCAGTTGACACATTGCTTGTCTTGCTGTTTCCCTAAGGACCACTCAGAGGCAGACAGTAATTGGCCAACTCTTTTAAGTTTAACTAGATTTAAATCAGAGCCAGAGGATTGGATGAGAGTGTGAGTTTACTTGAGGGTCCTTATTTCCTGTTCAACATTGGTAATGACCTGGAAAGCCCAGCCAAAGTGCTTGGATTTAAATCTTGGATCTGCCTTCTGCTGGATGTGGGATCCTGGACAAGTTCCTTAGACTCTCTGTCCTGAATGTCTTCTCTTTTAGGAAAACGCATCCACTGCAGAGGGTGTTTAAGGGTTGAGTGCAATAGGTAAAGTGCTGAGGGCAACGTCTGGCATGCAGCATATGTTCATTAAATATTTCACTGCCCTTGCTTTGTAGGGAATGGAATTTTAAAAATTAAAACAAGTAATATGATCAGGAACTATTTGAGGATGAGCAAAGAAAACAATCTTTTTCAATTAATTACAGAAAAAATTCATTATAGAAAAATGTAAAATTCATACACACAAACTGAATCACAATCTCACTATCCAAGTTTTCATATGCATATTCACATATATGTGCATGTGAAAATATATCACACATACATTATGTATTCAGTAAATATATACAAAACAGTAGTGGAAATGTGCAATACTATTTTAGGTACTTTTCTAGTCAGACATCTACATTTTAAGGCTGAATAGCATTCAATTATATGAATATATTTTATTTTACAGAACCAACACTCTGTTATTGCACATTTAGGTCGTTTCCAAGTTTCACCCAAATAATGCTTGGGTGAGCATTCTTTTAGCTAAATTGTGTATGTTATTTATTTCCTTAGGGTACATTTCTGGAAGTAAATTGCTGGATCAAAAATATGCACATTTAAAGCATTTTTTCCTTTTCTATATTTATAAAAAGTATAAAATATGCTAATCACAGAAAGGGAAATTATGGCGTTTATAAGAAAATATTAATCTTATATTCCCTATCACATACCTCTCTTTTAATAGGTAACCGATGTTAAGTTTATTGTGTGTTTTCCGCTGGGTTTGTTTTTTCCCTCATAATGGAAGTGAGGTCAGATCCCTCAGGTTACTTTGTCCCTGCCTTTATTGCACTAATTTATACCTGTTATCGTGAATGCCTTTCCAGATCAGAACACACATCTGACGTGTTCCTTTATGAGCTGTGGAAGACTGATTCAACCATCTTCCTATTGAAGAACATGAATAGTGCTTCAAGTCATTTTGCTATTATAAACACTGCTGCAATTAACATTTTGAAATATTTGGAAACATATTTCCAACAAACTTGTTCTCCAGCAGTTACCATTCATGCATCCCCACCAGCGCTGGGACTGGCTGTCTCCTCCACACCAGCATTGAGCGTTATTTTTGGTCTTGTGCCAGTTTAAAAGGCAACAAATGGTATCTTGTTGTGTTGATTTGCATTTCTTTGATTACTAATTAGATTGAACTTTCTCATGTGTTCATCGGTCAATTTGCATTTCTTCTTTTGTGAAATGCCTGTCTTGGCCCTTTTATGTACTTTTCCACCAAAGTGTTTCTTTCCTTGATTAAATAGATTATTTAACTGTCATATGTTACATATATTTCTGCCCCATTGGCTTTTGCTTGTGATTTCTATTTTTGGCTTTCTAGGACTTGACTGGCATTAGATAACTTTTATGTTCAGTATCTCAGTATGTCTGCCTCTGCTGTCAGGCTGAGGACTTTACTAATTTATGGTTATATATAAAGCTTCCTGTACTCTAGATACGTTGGTGTATATTATGAGATAAGACTCTACTTTTTTCTTTTTTAAAACATTAACCAGTTCTAAATCACCTTTTACTCAGCATTTCCAACTGAACTTAGATGCCATTATTACCACATTAATCACTTTTTAAATGTATGTAAGTGTTTCTCTGGACCATTCACTTATACAATCCTAGACGTTTTCATTATTATAGCTTTATAAAATATATCCAATCAGACATATACTCTCTCATTAGTGTACTTTAAAAATATTTTCTTTATTAATGTAATATATTTATTCCAAGAAAATTTGCAATCATTTGATTAGGCTCCTTGCCCCTGCATCAAAGAAAATGTCTTTGACACTTTGATTGGGATTGCATTATATGTAGTTACTAATAATGAGAATACTTTGTGGGAAAGATGTGACCTTGGGAACTGGTATGTCTCCATTTATTCATTTTTTTTACTCTCAGTATACTTTGAAGGGTTCCTCCACACCCCCATATTAGTCCAGGATTATTTTTGCTAAATTTATTCCTAGGTATAATATGGTACTTTTTTTTGGAATATCTTTATCCCCATTATGCCTTCTTCCTTGATTTTTAATATATTTGTCAACATTTTCCTTACTGGGTATTTTTTTAGTTCTCATGATTTTAAGTTGATTCTTTTGGGGTTTTGCAAATATATTGTTGTATCCGCTCTAAATATTTATAGTTCAGCTCTCTCTGCCCTTCCCTACCACCAATGGTCATCTTTTATTCATTTTTGAATGCATGTCTGAATGGTAAGAGTGATGATAGATATTCTTGCCCTATATCCAGAAATTCAGGTTTTCACTACTAAGTTTGTTTTTGGCTGTTGGTTTACTATCTTCAAATTTGCAATTTACAAGAGTTTTTAGATTGGAATAGTCATTGAATTGTTTGTTGCCAAGCAACATGATGAAGCAAACATGGTGAAAAGTCAGACTATAATATGACTTTGAGTGAAAGAAGTTTCTCTCTTCCATGTTTTTTTCCCCAATTATTCTTCATTCCCTCCCTCTGTCTTTCTCTCCATTGCTTCCTTTCTTCTTTCCATATTTTCTTCCTTCCTTTCCTTGGAGCTCTTATTTGTTATAAGTTTAACAACAAATAAAAATTAAATTTATATGAGACACAAGGCCACAACTAATTAGCCTAGAAGTTATTTGCAACATATCATACACATATAGTAAAGGACCAATGCCAAGAATATTTGAAGGGCTTCTACAAATTAGACAAGAAGCATCTAAGTAGAAGCAGGGAAATACTTGTGTAGAGGAAACTTTTAAGATATACAAATGGAAAATAAATGAAAAGATGTTCTACTTCAATAATTATTGAGCTAACTGATTTTTGGGAAAGAATCCACAGATATAGTCAAGGATATAAATTGTTTTAAGGTAGGTAAGTGATACAATTTGCCTGTATACACTCAGCTACGTGAAGCAGACACCTAGCAACATCCCTACATGGAAGGCAAGCTTCTCTACACTTCAGGGGGCACCATTTACTATACTGTGTATTGCATATCATTCGGTGAGGATTTGTCAGGACTCTTGGCAGGACTGCTTTGTTTCATTCCTGAAGGTAGAGGAAGGATCTGAGATCTCCCTGGTCCCTGGTGTTCTGGAGACCCTGGTCATATGTGTACCAGCTCAACAAATGCAAACAACTTATCATAAGCCCACCAGGTAAAAATACAGGGTGGTGCAAAAGTGGGTTTACAGTTCATATGGAAATAAAATAATTAAATGGTAATTTAAGAATAAGTTCTGTGTTCGCCTACTCACATCTATAAACCTACTTTGCCCAACCCTGTGTATTACTGATGATATAATGTGAATAAGCTTGGTTTCCATTCTGTGTGCTAAATACTATCTCGCTCTTGGTTTCTCATATATTCTTCCCCAAAATGAACCAGGGCTCCTTGAGAAATCCAGATGAGCTTGGAATACTATGCTGCTATAAGAAAGAAAACTTATTTCCAAAGACATGTGGAGGTTGAAACAAAGGAGGTGGTTGGAGGAACTCTCATTGGTCAGTGTGTGACAATTTGGAGTATTAAAATGAAGCCAAGAATTTTAATTAATTGACAAGTTGAGCCTGGAGTAGGTCATAACTTCATTATGTGATCAAAGGGAACAATCTAACATTTGCTAAAGAAGCATGTTCAAAGTGTGTTCTAGGATCCTTTCAGGGAGTTAGTGACTTAACAGCTGTCTTTATAATATTACTAAGAACTTCCTGGCTATTTTTGCTCTCATGCTCTCCCAGGACACAGTGGGGTTTCCCAGAGGCTCTGAGATATGTGGTGACATCATTTCTTTAATGGCTAATGGAGTGTGTGCTCTGTATTCTTGTATTTTGAAGTCTTGATCTTAATGTCTAATACAGTAAATATTGACAGATGTAACCTGCATAAATAAAAGTAATTTGGAGCCCTCAGTCTTTAAGAATATAAATGAGTTCAGCAACCGAAGAGATTGAGAACCATTATACTAGACAAAAGTAAATCTGGTCATTGTTGGCTAATTAGTATTCACAGAAATGGGGCGGAGTAAACCACAAAGGTCATTGAGGCCTGTGGCACATTTTAGCTTCTGATGATACAGCACTTCCACTCTACTGATTAGGTTAAGGGATGATTATGATTGTAGTAATAGAGATGACTGTTTTGTTTTCTAAAACATATCATTGTTTCTTGTCGAATTGATACTTGGAGGGTACGGGTGACAATAGCAGGAGACTGTACATCAACCTGAAGCCAGAACCTTCTGTGGAAATGACAGGCCTGAAAAAATTGACTTTGGGTTTACCTGATCCCACAGCCATAAACACTGAGGGAAAAGCTTGTTTCTTTTTTAGTGGTATGTGTGCTTCCTGAGCAACAGTTTGCAGAATGATTGTGGGAAGCCAAAAAACTCCCTGCGAATGCAAAGAAGGAACTTTTAAAAGCACCTGAAAGTCTTGCTGCAGTCTGAGGATATTGGTGAACCTGCCGAAGGTCTGGGGGAGTTGAGGGAGGGCCTCCGCTTCCTGGGGCTGCTTCAGCCCTGATGTCATTTCTGCATGGGTTTCTGTTGGTTCCCTTTTCTCCTATCATGTGTCAGATTTTTCTGCTTTACAGGCATAGTGATTTTTGATTGGGAGATACCGTGAATATGTGGTATTCCTATATTCTTGAGCTTTGCTCTAGAATATAGTTAAGTTACTTGAAAACAGTTCTGTCCTTTTGAGGCTTGCTTTTAAGCTTTGTTATGTGCAATCAAGGCAGGCTTTCATCAGCTCACTAATGAGACAGAACTCTTCTAAGTACTCTCCCCAGTGTCCTGCGAATTTCAATATTTTTCCACTTTGTCTGGTGGGAACTACCTGTGTGATCTCTGAGCATTGTTCTCTTTAATCCTTTGGGTGGTGCTTCCCCTGGCCTCACACACATATGAGCCATGCTCGGCTGAAGATTCAAGGGAGGCCTCTGCAGGTCGACAGAGTTCTCTCCCTGCGCAACTGTCTCCTCTCCAGCAATTTGCTCAGAGAACTCCGGTCGTCTTGGCATTCCTGGGCTTCCAACTCAGCTCAGGAAGAGTAGCAAGCTCCCCAACAGGTTCCCTACTGTGGCCTAGAAACCCGAGGCAATCCTATGGCTCCTTTGCCACCCCTTTGTCAACAATCACTGTCCTGTGCCATCTCATGTCTGACATCAGAAAACTGAAGTTGTGTATAACTTACTGGTCTTTTTAAGTTGTTTCTGACAGAAGGTAAAACCAGTCCCTGAGATTCCATGTTCACTAGAGTAGAAATTTTAGAAGTACTTTTGCAAAATTATAAGAACACTCCTACTTTGAGAGTCAATTGGAATGGTCCTTTACTAACAATAATTATTTTCTGATCTGTGGTTAAACAATAAAATTTCATGCTACTATAAAATAAAGTCTGATTGTGGTAACATTCAAGTGGATCTTCTTTTTAGATTGGCAGGGATTCATTTTATAATCGCAATAATCTTACTCTGTTTCCTTTTGCATGTGTGTTACTTTACCTAGAATGTACGTTTTCTTTCCTTTTAGGGTGTCCAACCTTTTGGCATCTCTGGGCCGCACTGGAAGGAAAGAGTTGTCATGGGCCACACATTAAATACATTGCAACATGTAATCACAAAAAAAATCTCATAATGTTTTAAGTAAATTTACGATTTTGCGTTGGGCCATGTTCATAGCCATCCTGAGCCGCATGCGGCCTGTGGGCTGCAGGTTGGACACCAGTAAATGGTGCCTTCAGCAACCTGCCATAAACCCGGTTCTGTTGGTGAATTGTATTCTTTCCATTACTTTATTCTGTTCATATTAGTAGCAAGGAGCCCCTTGTGTGATGCTCATTTATTATTACTGAACTGTTGCTTTATGTTCTTAGAATCCTACATAAACTGAATGTCCTCAGGTTCCCAATGTCCTAGGCCTTGTGTGGCAGAGACTCCTTTCCATTTTTCTATTTTTTTATTCTTGGGAAAATAGACTCAACTTTTCTTCCCTCCCCATCTCCTATAGGGATTGACAAAGGACAATCAGTAAAATTACAAATGAGAAAGATTTCCTAGATTTTTACTATTGTTCATACATAGAAGATATGGACTCAATGGTTTTGATGGGAACATTGACTTTTTTTCCCCAGGTGATTCCAAATATGACTTGTCATGTAAAGAAGAATTTATTGAACTCAAGGACATATTCTCTGTCAAACTGAAACGACGTTGCTTCGCTAGCCAGCAGGGAAGTGGTACTTTATTGGGTATCACACTCTTCATCTGTTTGAAAAAGGAACAAAATAAATTAAAGGATTCTACACTGGATCTTATTAATTTAAGTGAAGACCACTGCGACATATGGTTTAGACAGTTCAAGAGAATTTTGGCAGGTAAGTACCCCTGATGGGAATTTTTATAAGTCCAATTTCCTTGATGTGGGTTCTTAATCTAAACATGATTTTGTATTTACAAGCACAGAGACTCCTGATGATGTTGATGTAGTTTCCTTCTGATCCTAGTTTGTGGAGTGTCTTACTCATGAAAGGGAATTGCATTTTGTCACATACTTTTTCTACATAGATTGAGATCACACGGCTTTTCACCCTTCATTCTGTCAATATGGTGCATTACATTGATTTTTACATGTTGAACCATCCTTGCAATATAGGAATAAATCCTACTTGGTCACGGCGTATAATTATTTTAATATGTTATTGAATTTGACTTGCTGGTGTTTTGTTGAAGATTTTTACATCATGGTTCATAAGAGATATTGGTCCGTAGTTTTCTTTTTTCCTTTTCCTTGTAGTATCTTCATTTGACTTTGGTGTCAAGTAATGTTGGCCTCATAGAATAAGTTAGGAAGGAACTCCTGAATGACCACTTCTATGAAGAAGCCGTGATAATCTGAAATAACACAGTTCTTAAATAATTTAGTTCAGTTGAAAGTTGTTTTTGAAAGCATATTTATTTTCCTATTAATGTCTCTTGAGCTTACATTAGAATTTATTTTCCTTCTACTGATGCACTGATGGCAAGTACATGTGTGAGCTGGGGGGCTTGAGAATAACAGTTTTTTGAAGAGAATATTTAAGTAGTTGATTTCAGGATGGATTTTTCTGAAGATAAATTTCCAGAGAAAAGAGAACATATTTACTAGGATATGATCTCTGAATGACTTCAGTGTATCTGAAAATTTGTGTTATTTATATTTGGTATCCTGAATATAGTGCATGAAAACAAATATAGCGCAACTTGAATTTTTAGAAAGTATCCTGTTGAATAATCAAACTGAGTTTTAGGATTGACTTTTTTTCTCGTAGACTTGTACATCTTACTTTCTTTTTAGTTCATTTCTTCCTGTTTGCCAGACAGATCAGGGTAGAGGCATTTGTTGTAGTTGATGGTGCAGTTTGGAGTGTGACGACAGTGGACAGACCCGGGTGCCAGACTGGACAGGCTCATGGTTTCAGGCCAGGCATCCTTAATCAAGAAGACTGGGTATGGTGCCAGGTGGCTACTAGACTTATCAGGGGGTCACTTCAAATTATAAAAATGCCTAACCACTAGGCCGTACACCTGAAACTAATATAAAGTAATATTCGGTGTCAAGTGTAACTAAAAAAAAAAAGAGAAAAAAAGGAAGACTGAGGACCCAAGCTGGTCAAGGGCAGCCAACTGATAAGGGTACACCGATAAAAGATCAGCTGACCTGACAGAGTAAAGTGAGATGACTCTGTTACTATGTGACCCCCCATCCTTCCTTATTAGCCACTTTGGGGGCTTCAAGGAGACCTGATTCTTTCAAGAAAACAAGAAACCACAAGGGCCATAGTTTAGTTTATCTCTTGAAAAACATGGAGAATATATACAATGCCTGTCCAGAAAATATCCAGCCAGGTAATATGAACAATAGAGACATTTACTGAAGAAGATACAAGAAACACAGGACAATGATTCCTCAGTCCCCTTCAAAGTAGACACCTTGGGACCTCACATAGTTCTCCCAGTCACCATCAGCTCCCCCATCATATTTTCCTGAATCTTATCAATGGTCTGAAATCTCTCCCCTTTCAAAGGTCTCAGGGTGCCAAATCCAGAAGTCTCAGGGTGTCAAAGCCAGAAGTCTCAGGGTGCCAAATCTGGGCTGTAGGGGGGCTGAGTCACCTGGGTGATTTGATGTTTGCCCAAAAACTGTAGACGAGATGTGATGCATGAGTGGGCACATTTTCGTGGTGAAGCTGCCAATCACCAGTTGCCCATAGCTGCAGCCTTCTGAATCATCCAAATAGTTTCTGCAGAGGAGTGTTCACGGATAAAGCAAACACTGAGGTAGATTTGTTGCTCTACTTGCTCAGTCATTTTAAATGTGAAAATCACACAGTACGCATGCTCACTCAATGGTGTCTAGCACCCCCCACTGACTAGTACAGTGGAGTCGTCATTGTTCACACATGCGCATTCCAAGCCACAGTCCTTGGCTGCCAGGTTACATTGATATCATGCAACACGTTTTCATTATATTAACAATGGCTGGACTTTTTCCAGACAGACCATGTATGTATACAGGGTGGGGTAAAGTAGGTTTACAGCTGTGAGAGTGCAAAACAGAGTTTATTCTTATGTTGTTTATTATTGTATTATTTTCCATATGAACACCTGTAAATCGACATTACCTGACCCTGTATGTTTAACTTAAAGCATTCCACTTTAACATTGGGTGATTTACAGTGTTATTTCATTTCAGGAGAGATTTTTTTAAACCTGAAATAAAAATTAAAAATTAACAAGATCAATTGAATAAAATTCCCTAACATTGGCAGTTACTTATGAGACTTCCATTGTCTATAAAATTAGAATGGGCCTTGTTATTTTGACAGGCAAGGCTCTTCCTTGCACTGAAGGTCTGAGGGTATCTTTTCCCATGGGGCTTATTATGGGCTGGCAGGGTGATGTGAGAGGCAACTTCCTCAATATATCTCACCCATAAAGCCAACATTGAGAAAGCAGAGGACATGTCAGCAGAACTTAATTTAGTAAATGCAATTTTATAGGAGTAGAGGGACTTGTCAAAATAAACTGTTAGGATTTTTTCAGCTTGATGAATGATATTTTGGCTTGGTCGAGGGTGAAAATGTAGGTGAAGTATATCTTTTAGGCTCTCATTTTTGGGAATGTTGCTTTTTGTATTTTTCATTTTAAGTGTTGAAGGCAGTAGTAAATGGAGCCATATTCTTTGGCATGATTCTGGAGTACAAAGTGATTTATTAATTAAAAGAAAAATAGATCGATCCACTTGCCTGTTGCTTCCATATCTTGGCAAATGTAAGTAATGCTGCAGTGAACATGGAGGTGCTTATGTTCTTTCAAATTAGTGTTTGGGTTTCTTCAGATATATTCTCCCAAGTGGCATTGCTAGGTCATAAGACAGTTTCATTTTAAAGTTTTTGAGGAGACCCATATTGTTTTTCATAGTAGTTGAACCAGTCTACATTCCCACCAATGGTGCATTAGGGTTCCCTTTTCTCCACATCCTCACCAACACTTGTTGTTTATTGATTTTTTGATGATAGCCATTCTGTCAGGTGTGAGATAGTGTCTCATTGTGGTTTTGATTTGCATTTTTCTGATGATTAGTGATGTTGAGAAACTCTTTGTATGTCTATTGGCCATCTGTATGTCTTCTTTGGAGAAATATCTCTTCAGTTCCTTGGCCCATTTTTAAGTTGGATTGTTTGTTTCTTTGGTGTTGAGTTTACAAGTTCTTTATACATTTTGGATATTAACCCCTTATCAGGTGTATCAGTGAATATGTTCCCCCATTCTGTGGGTTGTCTTAATATTTTGTTAGTTTTTGTTTTGTTTTGTTTTTTCACAAAAAACTTTGTAAAACTGAACTGAAAAACTGCAAAAACTTTTCAGTTTGATGTAGTCCCACTTGTTTATTTTTTTAAATATTTATTTATTTTTAGAGGGAGGGGAAAACAGAAAGAGAGGGAGAGAAACATCAATGTGCGGTTGCCTTGTACACGCCCCCAAATGGGGACCGGGCCGCAACCCAGGCACGTGCCCTGACTGGGCATTGAACGGGCAACCCTTTGGTTCACAGGCCAGCACTCAGTCCACTGAGCCACACCCGCCAAGGCTATTTGTTTTTTCTTTTGTTTCCCTTGCCCAAGGACATGTATTAGAAAAAATACTGTCATGAGAAACGTCCCAGATTTTACTGCCCATGATACTATCTAGGATTCTTATGGTTTTGAGTTTTATATTTAAGTCTGTAATCCATTTTGAGTTTATTCTTGTGTGTGGTGTAAGAAGGTGGTCTAACTTCATTTTTTTTTGCACATATATGTAGACAACAAGGACACAAAACAGGATTGAAATCCTCTAACACAAATCACCCAATATAAATCATCTAAGACAGCTGAATAAAGGACTGCTCCATCTGTGCCCCCTGCGGACTCAGCAGGTCCTGTAGGAGGGGCCGACTAACAGATCAGCGTCACCTTCATCCTGCACAAATGAATGGTGCAGGCTCCAAGGCTCTCTACCAAACATTGTGTTATACCTATACTTCCTTTTTAAGTTTACAATCTTAATGTTTGTTTCTTAACGTCTCCTTGATTTTTTCCCCCTTGATTTTCTTCCACTTTCAAATCCATGTAATCCAGGCATTCATTAAAGTGCCTGTCATCTGACAGTCAAATACAATTGGCTCAAGCATCACGCCATAAGTGTCTTTCTTTCCCCGTCTTTCTGGGATGAGGGCAGTTGCTTACCTCTTCCTGGTCCGCTGGCTCCCATGTCCATGGAGTATGGTCTGTTTGTGGATTACCTTCCTGTCTCACATCCGTGTCTCTGCTTTGTGCTACACTGAATCAAGTTTGGCAGTTGGTGATGATTCACTGGTTTCCAAATTTGTTTGTAAAAAAGCTCCCACCTGAGGAATTTGTGTTTGAAGCAGACCTTAAGTTGGAGGCCAGGGGTGAGGGGAGGTAGGGACTCACAGTTGAATATTAGGCATCACTACTTTTAAGTCCAAAGAACTTGGTTTTAACTGATGCTATGGCAAGACCAGTAAGTTAATTTTTTGCATTGATTTATTTGAGTGTTGTCTAAATCAGTAAATGGAATTACATTCTTGCCATCCTTGTACACCTTCCCCCCACTTTTCCCCTCTGTGAACAAAAACCTGAAGAAGACATGGAAAGGCTCAACTAGTTTTCTGTTAGTCTAATTAGTCTAACAACGATAATTTTAGTATTGTATATTTGGATATTGAGTTACATTCAAATATGCACATTTATATTTTAAACTGGAGCAATGCATTAGGTATGATAAATTTTTGAGGAAGGAACAAATTGGCAGTACTAGAAGGAGAAGAAAGTCCACTCTCAAATACTTTAAGTTCTACGACTAACTGACAAAGGCTGACCACGTTAAAGTGAGTTCGTAAATATAAAAAAGGAATCTTAGAATTACTTCTGCTTTTATTTGAAAATTAGTCCTTTCACATTCTAATTTTTAACGCACTTGATCACAGCATTTTAAAAATTCTTAGTAATATAATACCGTAACTTTATTTACTAATAGGCAATATGGTTAATTCCTCGAACACACATTTTGTATCGGGCACCGTGTTAAGTGCTGGGAATACAAAACCAAGTGAGATGCAACCCTGGATAAAGCACCTTTGCCCTGGGAGACAAAGAAACCTGTATTGTAAATGTGTTAAGGGCCACATGAAAATATGAACAAACTTGTAAGGATCATAATCATTGGTCATTGATTCAGAAATGCAAATCTTTAGAAAATGTAATTAAGCCTGATAGGTAGTCAGTGACAAGTCTAAGACATTGTCATTGTGGTGAAAGTCATTCAACACAGTCTTGTCTGCTGCTTTTATGTCTGTGATACAAAGACAAACAGGCGCAACTTTTACATTTACCACGCACATTAGATATATTACTTTTATTCATTTAGAGTGTTATCAGTCTCTGCATATTTGGGTTTCCTAGAAATGATGAATTGTAAGCTCTTCTGGACCCTGAACCAACCTTTCTTCCAGACACTATAGTCTATACTTTAAAGCATATTCACATTTGGGATATGTCACAGTACCTTATTGGAGGCGTTTAGCAGGTTGGCATTTGGAGAGGAATACCTGAAGAAGTGAAGAAGAGTTGATGCGATAGGAATAGATGAAAGCTTTCAAGGAACTAGTGCAGAATTAAAAAGAAAAGCAGAGGACTAAAGAAGGAATCCTGGGGGATACTCATATATTAAAATAGGCAGAGAGGACCTGGCCGGGTGGCTGAGTTGGTTGGAGCATTGTTCCCTACACTGAAAGGTGTCGGGTCCCATCCCTGGTCAGGGCATATACCTAGGCTGTGGGTTTGATCCCTGGTCAGGGAGTGTACAGGAGGCAACTGATCAATGTTTCTCTTCCTCTCTCTCTCCCTCTCTCTCTCTAAAATCAAACATATCCTCAGGTGAGGATTTAAAAAAATAAGCAGAGAAGGTAATAGTTGGAACTGAGAAAATAGAAATTGTCACGGCATAGAAGAACCCTTACAGCACAGGACTATGGAATTTTGCTGTTATCTTAGGCTTTCTTAATTTAGTTTTAATATTTAATGGTTACCTAGAGACAATGAACAAAGGTATTTTTAGCACATATTTGGTTGAGTTATTTCTGATAATTTTGTTTCATTTCTAGCCACTAATTTCATAAACAGGCAAGTATAAATGTCATGTTTACTTAATACATTTTGTCCTTGTAACAAAGCCTGTTCTTCTTGATCAACAGCCTCACTCAGTTTTCAGATATAAAAAATAAAGAAAATGAAAAAATTACTTGCTTTTTATTCCTGAGAAGAGTTATTTTTCCTAGCTTCCCACTAGCTGTCAGATCTGTTTCCCATGTGATGATAATTTGATAGCCAGAACCTGGACTTCTTAAAAACATGATTCTGTTTAATGCTTATGTTGTCTTGTGTAAGATAAGCATGGTGCAATATATTTTAGGGTTTTTAAAATGCAAGCGGTATTATCAATTATATTTTCGTGAACCAGGAAGATTATTTTCTTAGTAGAAGAACAGAATAATGTGTTTTACTTGGACGTGCTGCCACATTGATGTGCTTATAAGCAAGAAATAAACTGGAAATCAACATTATAATGATTATTTTAAAAAGAGCAGTTGTTTTATGTTGAAAGTATGATAGCTTCAGACATTTGGTTAGGCACCGTTTGAATTGGCAACACTTGTCTCCTTAGGGACGAGTTATTTTCTGCAAGAACATTGTGTCTGAAATATGGATAGTTTCTCTTCTGAAGCACTGAAAAAGCGATCTGACATTTTGTTTTATGACCAGTTGAGTTGGGCATTAAAATCACGCATGTCACTTCTGAATATGTTTTTATTATCAGTATACATTACAGCAATGTGGAAACTGATTAAATATGTATTACCTCATTTACATTTGGTTAACGCTGAAGTCCAATCCCATTTGAAGTGCTGTGTCCAACAGAGATCACGTGACGTCTGCCTCCTGTAGTGGCTTCACACTGCGCTCTGTGGACTGTCACCGCCGTCCCGCAGGACATGCCTCACTGGGTAGGGTCCACACCTGCCACTCGCTCTCGAGCCAGGGTCCCTCCTCATTGATACGCTTTATGTTTACTAGTGCTGAGTAAGGCTTTGTTTAAACAAGCCTGGCAAAGCAAAAACATTTGAAAATCTGAGCTTTAGTCATCCCTAGGACGATAACCTATTAGCATATTTTAACCTGCCATGCCTGTTGTGGTTCGCCTCCGGGCACACAGAGACCTCGTGGCGTTTTCTGGGTAGTGAAGTACACATTCTCTATGGCAGTCAGACTTTGAACTGTAAGAGATTGTCCATGGAATTTTATTCTTTTCAATATGTCACTTATTAAATATATATTTAAATGTATTTTCCTTTCTATAATTTTCTAAGCTATTGTGTATCAATCAACTTACAGATAGGAAAAATATATTTTATCAAATGAAAGATTGAAATTGAGTTAAAAATGAGTTCACTTTGATGTTTTCTTTCTTTTCCTTGAACTTCCTTAGCTGGACATTCAGAGAAAAACAGTGAAATTAAACTAATTCTATTATATTCATAATGATTAATAGCACTGTTTAGCTCTTCGAAGGACATTAACGTATTAAAAAGAAAATCTTTCAAAAACCAAATCTCCAATTTCATCAAATTTGTAAATAAAAATATACCATTGTCATGAAAAATTTGCTTAATAAAGAATAGAAAAAAATGTTTATCCTGAACCTAGGGAGGTTTACATTTTGAGACATTTACATTCTAACGGTCAGCAGTGTGAAAAATCACCGTAAGAGTCTGCAGACATAATACACCGAGCAGTTGAGCCCTTAGAACTTCACGTGATAGAACAAGCAGAGAGTATGAAATAAGTATATTTAAATGATCAAACAAAAAGAGAAATTGAAAGCATCAGAGTAGGGTGAAATAAAAACGGATTCTATTTGTGCTGTGATGTATGCATGTGTGAATTTTGTTTTTAAAAATTCATCCTTCTCAGGACTTGCTGTTCTTGAGTCTGAAAATTCACAGGCTTTGGTTAAATAGGTCTGGATGGCCGGAGGCCTGAGTTTCCCTGAGAAGTCCCTTCAGTGTTTCTAAGGTGTTGCTTGGGCCAGAACCACAGAAGTCAAGGATTTGAACAACACAGTTTTGATTTAATGAACATATATAAAATTCTACACTCCACACTTGCCAAAACTACCTTTCCCAGGATTAATTACAGGTGGCAGATCACTATATATTCTTATTATGTTAAATATTCTTAAATGTTAGCCAACACCTATTCCTGAGTCTTGTAATGTCACTTCTCCCTTGGGACTGCTTCACAAAAGCCTGTTAAAGGCTGACAAACATGCCAAGGGTTTCTCTTGTAACTTTATAAGTTTTTTTTCTGATTAACATCAGCTCTAACTTGCAGCCAATTACTCTTTCAGCTGAAGGCAAAGTAGGACTATCCCTTTACAAACTATCAATGCTGTTTATACTTGGGATGAGCGACCCGGACCATCTTCCCCCTGGCTTCTATAGCATTTTTATCCTAAGGGAGGAATCTAGTTTTGCATATGATTCATTATAATTATATTTAAAAAACAAGTAATTGGTGACTGAAGAAAATTATATTTCTGCTTCAGCCATTGAGAGTATCTGGAGAATAGGATTTGGTTGATTCTCAAGTTATTTCTGCTATATTTCAAATTTTTTTGCTAGATAAAACTCCTTTGACTATTATTTATTCATTTCCTCATTTATTTTGTGTAACTAAATTTCTTCTCTATAGAAAAAAATTAGGTGTGCTTTGTCATATCTTATGTGATTATATTCAAAAGGCTAAATAAGGATGACTCTAAATATATCCAGTAAAATGTTGAATTGTTTTTATGCTATTAAACAAAGTAGCTAACATTTTTTCCTTTACTGAATTAAAGAAGTAATTATTTTAAAAATTGAAGTCTTAATAATAACTGACATTTATTAACCATTTACTATGAATCACTTTTATAAGTAACTTTTATAAATTAGCTCATTAAATCTCATAATACTAGCATCAAAAACTACAAATGCATTCTCATAAAAAAAGAATATTATGTGTTTTGCTAGGTTTGAAGAATTAAAATAATGCATGAATTAGTAAATAGTGGATTAAGTAAATTATTATTATCATTATTGTCATTATCATCTCTTAGCTTATATATGAGAAAACTAAGGCTTAAAATCAGCTAATCTAAGGTTAAATAGTAGAGGGGCCCTAAATGTGTGTGTCTGTATGTATCTGAATCTGGAACAGGAGCCCTTAACCCATGTTCTCTTGTCTACCAGGTCAGTGGTGTCCTCTATAGTCCTTAAGTATATTCTATTTCCTTTACAGTTTTGACTCTATCTCAGAAAAAGAACTTCAAACTTTTTTTTAAATCCTCGCCTAAGGACTTTTTTTTTCATTACTTTGATAGAAAGGAAGGAAGTGGGGAGCAGAGAGAGAGAGAGAAAGAGAAAGAACTATGTGAGAGAGAAACATCAATTGGCTGCCTTCTCTTAGGTCCTGGGACCACAGGTTGAATCAGCAACCTAGGTATGTGCTCTGAGTGGGTATCGAACCTGCAACACATTGGTCTACGGGAGGACAATCCAAGCAAACTGAGCCACACTGGCCAGGGCACAAACACTTTTCTTGTTGGAAAAGAGCTACATCATCTTGTTTGAAGAGTATTCTTCTCTTGTGTTCCTTTTCCAACATTATGATTCAGAACTCTAGTGTCTTTGAGTTCTAAAGTTCACCCTCGACGTTAGGGTAAGTATGCAGTAGTAGCACAATGCATTTCTCAGTCCTTAAAAAAAATTCTCATCATGACTCACACTATTATTAATTAAGACTTCTCCGAATTCTAGTGTCTTAGAATGAATTGGGCATGTACTATGAAAAGATTGCAGACATATCTTTTTTATTAGCCGAGGATTTTAAAAACATGTATTAACACACTGGTTCGTGACTGACTTCCAGGCTTTGTCTTTAGCAGAAGAATTTCACAAAACACAAATGCTTATAGCCTACAAGAAAGATTTAAAAATTGAATCAGTCCTAAAATGAATATATAATGGATTATTATTTAACAACTTTTCATAGGAAAGAAATGAAGTAAAAAGTAATAAAGCAGCATCCTCACAGTTTGCGTAAGTAGGAAATACATAATATTTCATCTTAAGTGACAAATTACTATTAAGCCCCCTGGTATTCATTAGGCTACCATTAATAGTAATGAAATTGTGTCATACTTAGATATTATATGTGACTCAAGGAATTTTATTATAATATTGTATGGCTATATTTATTGCGGCTTGAGTAGACAGGTGGTGGTTTGCAATGACTACCTGCTGTAGCATTGTGATATTTTCAAATCAACCATATTTTCTCCTTATTTATCACCATTCAAGAAAAACAAATCTATTTTTACGTTTTTATTTTTGGGAAAGCTACCTTAAATGGAAAATTATGTATTTTGAAAAAGTACGTGTTCTGTTTCTACTAGTTAAGATACTTGTGTTGTCTTCCCAGTGAAAAGAGAAAGCCAGGCCCGTGAAGCCTCTGGAGCGGCCGAGTTCCTGGGCTCTCCAGGCTGTGCTCTCTCCTACCTCAGTGCCTTCCCACTTGCTAAGAGGCAAAGCTATGAACCTCCATCTGTTTAGAGTATTCCTTGTCTCTTGTTTGCCCACTGAAGTCTAGTCTGCAGTTCAAGGCTGGATGTAACCAGCAGATCCTCTGCAAAGCTGACACATACAGCAAGATCAGACACTTCCTCTTTTCGGTTGGGTAGCACTTCTCATACCGCTTAGAACACGTGATCACTTACATTCTAATTTTTGGCTAAATGGGCGTTACCTTATTAGACTGGAAGCTCGTTTGGGCTCAGTGGGGTTTTTTTTAAGCATGTGCCATAGGGTTTCACATATAGTAAGTACTCCTTAAATGTTTGTTATTATATTTTATGTCTGTCACTTGCCACACTGTCTAACTCAGTAAATGTGGGAGAAGCGAACTAAGTATATTGCTTGTCTGGCATTAGATATTGTCCTAGCTACTTTTCACATGAACCAACTCATTTCAACTTTACCACACTTTGATTGTGTTGAGACTTAATCCCCATGGACAGCTAAGGAAACAGAACTCTGAAACACTGATGGACTTGTCCTTGGTCATGCAGCTACAAAGTGGTGGAAGGAGCTTGAAAGCCAGGCTTTTCTAACTCAAAAATCTACCTGTTTTTCACTACACTACACTGCCTCCCAACAGAAAAATTTGAAACCTTAATATATATATTTTTTTACAAGAGTAGTATTGGTTTCTTGAAAGGCAGAGTTTAACTGACTGTTTTGTATTTGGAACTAAATATAGTATCATCAAGTCTATTTTTTAATAAAAGTCTGTGGCAGCACTGGAAAAGATGTCATCAATGAGCCATGCAGGTTGAAGAATTTCTGGAACATGAGAAGCTGTTGAAATTGGTTAGCTGGGAAAGGCAGCTAGTGCTGGCACCTTGGTATGGACAAAGGAGAGTTTCCCTCAGAAATCTAAGCGGATAGGGCTTTCCCGTCCCCGGAGTTCGGAGCAGTGAGGCTGGAAGGCTGAGAGCAGCCGGACAGGATGCATGCTCAGTTTGTACCAGAGGTTTTCTTTCCAAAAGGAGAGTGGTAGTCTTTAGACACTCTGAATCCCGCTATCAAAAATGAAGATTTCCATTTTGCAATACATAAAGACTTTCAAGATCAAGCTCCGCAAATTGTTTTTGAAACTTTTTAAACTGATCGCCCCAGATACTAATCAATCTGTCAGAAATAGAGTGACTTCGCTTTGACCGACCCAGATGGAAAGGATGAGCACCCTAGGGTAGCGTGGCTGGGTCCTCTTTCTATCCTCCTCTTTAAAAAACAATAATAAATTCGACATGTTATATTTTTAAAATTTAAGGTCTATACCATGTTACTTTGATATATTTATATATTGTAATATGGTTGCATCGAAGCAATCTTTATCACATTGTGTCATTACAATACAATAGTATTGTCTGTGTTAATTATGTTCTGTGCATCGGATCTCTGTGGCTGATTCACTGCTCTTCTGTCACTCGTGTCCCCCCGTGTCCCATCCTCTAGTCGCCAGCAGTTTACTCTTTTATTCTCCACAGGTTGACTGTTTTAGAGTCCACGTATGAATGGTGTCATACTGTACTTGTACATAAAAATGGTATCATACCGTACTTGTCTTTCTTGCCCTGATTTATCTCACTTAGTGTGCTCAAGGCCCATCCATGTTGTCACAAATAGCAGGACATTCCCCTTTCTCGTGGCTGAATAGTACTCCATTGGGTATATATGCACATCTTTTTTTTTCCTTTTTACTGGAAGGGAAATTGCATCATTGTGGAGTTTATGAATGAGGCACTGTGACCAATGCAATTTTTCCTTAGGTAATCTGGGCTTTGTTCCCAGCTTTGCCACTTACTTGGCTGCATATCTTATCTTCTCGGAGCCTTTTGCCTCTTGTCGGTAAAGTGAAATTGACAATGACAATCTTGCTGGGTCATTGTGATACTTAAATGTGTAATGTGTGTCAAACAGCAGGCACTCAATAAAGTAACTCTTCTTACCACTTAGCTCTCTAAGTTTTTTGGTGAACTTCTTAAGAATTCACTGTCCCAAACTCATTAACCCATCAAGACTGTTTTAGCATCGTCTCTTCATAGAGGGACTGTCAATTCTCTAGTAGGAAATAAATATATATAAATGGAATTCATCATTATCATGATCATCATTATGATTTCTTGCTGTGCCGGGGAGTATACTGTCTCATGTTATACCAAACAGCATTTTCACAACATCCCTAAGACAGGTCCTGTTATCATTACCATTATATGGAGAAAAGGAGGTAGAGGGGTAGAGAATTTGCACAAGGTCACATTACTTAAGTTATGGAGCTGGAATTTAGGCAACAGTTTGGCTACACAGCCCGTGTTCTTCGCCCACCACTTTCCCAACACCCTGCTACAGACACCAAGGTCTGTAATGTTGCTTCAAGGAGAATCTGTTCTTAACTTGGTACAGTTTATTGGCTGCTATCTTTGATATATTAGATCCTGCTCTTCTTATAACTGCTTTCCTGGCTGCATATGTAATTGGGCATTAAATACATAAAAAACATTATCAGTGCCAACAAAATAGTTATTCATGGTTAATACATATGTAGTCTTTTCTATATGTTTGAGGTCTGGTTGGCTCTGAAATATCATTTAATATTTGGCTTTTTAATAAAATAGTAAGCTCTGCTCATATTAATGTTATGCAATTAATGTTACACAATTGCTAACATTTTTTTGTAGTTAACTAGCAGCATATAAGTAGTAAGTGAAATTGATCGGGAAATTTTAGATCTGTCAGTCCTGGGAGATGAGATGAGAATGAAAATGTTTTTGTCATGAAATCTGTTGAATCAAGGGGGAGTGGAGAGAGAGAGAGAGAGAGAGAGAGAGAACATGTCGATTTCTTGCATGGGTGTATGTGAGTTCCTGGAACTGAAATGAAGGAGCAGTTTTAAAGAGAAAGACAAGCCATTTCCCTTTATACAAACTGAGTTTTCTTTGAGATGTGGAGGTGAAGACACTTTGAGGAACACCTTAAAGCTGGCTCCTGTGTTCTTTCAACCTGCTGCCATCAATTTTGGGAGCATTTCTTCAGTTTTTGCACAGCAGGGTATTCCAGGCTTATCTTCTGCCTTCCCTGCCCAGCCATGGAATGAGCCATTTTTCTAAGCAGTTTTGCCTCTTTTTGGTGGGGAATGGTATTGGGAAGCCAAAATTTGAGTGCCAGGTGTGTGCATAGCTCTTAGGTTGAGATAACTTTTAGGTCCTTACAACAGGCAGAGCTAGGAAATACTGATTAGAAATCAGGACTTTTATGTTTGATAACTCTAATTCCAGTCCAGTCCTGTAGGATTCTTTCTTGTTTCTCCCCTTTCCATACTTGAGTCTCTCTTCTTCCACAGTGAGAGCCCTGCCTCCCAATGATGTTTGTCTATTTGCTCAGTCATACAATGTACAAACATTGTTTCAGAATAGCTGCAACCGTGCCTCTATCAAAAAGAAACCTATGAAAATAAGTTCAAGATTTGTTGGTGGTTCTTTTTTTGGCATCCTAGACTGAAAGCACGTATTTAGAGTGTAAATCAATTTAGGGAGAACTGACATCTTGGACCAGAACGCGTGTGGCAAAACTTTTCACACAGTTGCTATAGTCTTCCAAAACGGAAATCCCAAAACAATGTCATTTCGATGGAGAATATCCCTCAGAACCGTTTCTCAGCTTTCTTATACAGAATTGTTAGGCTTTTAGAAACGTGATATCATTACTGTGTATAATGCAGGGGTCATTTTTGATAAATATCCGGTTCCTGAACCCTGTTTGAAGCCTTGCTGTCTACTTTCTTGTAAAAGGAAGAACCCCTGCCCTCCCTATCTGGTCACTCTCAGTATCTGCTCAGGTTCTCCACCCTCCCCCCCCCCCCAGAGGTATCTGATCCCTCCGGTCCGTTAGGTGGTTTTAGTCAAATCCCCCTTATCTCTGATCTTAGTAATTTTCCATTCACTGGAACCCCACCCTGCTACAAATTCTCAGTTGCCCATCTTTTATTCCAAAATGAACCCAGCTCTATAATGAGGTCTCTTTCCTTCTATTATAAATGTTGTGTGTGCCCGGCAGGTGTAGTGTGGGCTGGGAACCAAAAGGTCCTGGTTCGATTCCCAGTCGGGGCACATGCCTAGGTTGCAGGCCAGGTCCCCAGTGAGGGCCATGTGAGGAGCAACCATACATTGCTCTTTCTCCCTCTCTTTCTCCCTCCCTTCTCCTCTCTCTAAAAATAAATAAATAAAATCTTAAAAAAAAAAGTTGTGAATAAAATCTGTTTTTACCACTTTATCTACTGTTCAGCTCAGGTTTTTCTTTGGCAACATATATTATACAGTCCATAAATTTTTTCAAGAATCTTCATTCTTGCAGTGGAACATATGTTCTTGGAATACTAAAAACTGTGATTTTTTAGTATGTTTTGAGGCCCTGCAGATAACTAAAAACCTTAAAGACACAACACACATGATTCAGAGAGGATATTGTGAAAAAGCTTTCTAACTGATAAAGATCATTGAATTAAAAAGTGTTCATGAAATTATTCCCGATCATTTTCATAGTTAATTTTGTAGTTTCTGAAGGATTTAACGTACAATTATCTTATCAAATTGGATTTTTATAAATCTAATGCTATTTAAATGCTTATTAATTATTTCAGCTAATTCTGTGGTCTACTTCTAAGAAGAGCAGGAAGAAACCCCACAACTTCCTCTAAAGCCAGTAATGTGTTTCTTTCCACTCTGAATCTTTAATTGGGGGTAGATCTACTCTATAGCATCTTGCAAAAAAAAATTAAAATTTATTTTACCAGATTACAAAAATCTAGTAAAAATAAATGGATGATATATTTGGTTGGGTTTGTTTTCTTTTTTTTTTTTTGTTCTCCTTTCTGCTTGTTTACTCTTGCTCTATCTATAGTCTTGACACCTTTGTTATTTAAATACTGAAGTATTGAGGTGAGTAATATCAGCAGCAGGAGATTTTTTCTGTTAATTGCTGTTCAGTCTGTTTCAGCTGTTTCAGCTGTTAGGGAGATGTGTTTCATTGGTGGGCTGCACGTGAATTCAGAAGTTACTGGACTTGTTTGTTACTTTAAGCCTTATAGTACAGTTATTTTCATCTATATGTGCAAAGATGCATATCAATAAACTTTTGTGAATGATAAAGTGAAATTGATGCATTTAATATAAAATATCTCCAGCTCTGAGCTCTGCTGGGAAGTTATCAGATCTTATGGGTGAAAGGCTAGGCTTTTACCATCACTGTTACACATTAACTGGGTATAGTTTAATATTAATAGCTCCTGAGAGTTGTGGCAAAACCGAGGTCTTTATTTCCCGTGTTTGGGTTTGTTCCTTACAACAATTTGGTTGCTTTTCTGTAAAAAGTGGTTGTGAGTGTACCCAGGACTATGACAGGGTTCTGGGCTCTTAACGCTGATGAGCACCATGCAGTTTCCACCGTGCTGCACTCCAAACAGCACAGATGTGAGTCTGGGAGTGGCGTCCCCGCAGCTCTCAGGAGCCTTTGTTTGGAGAACACCCTGATTAACCCCCACCCTTCATGGTTCATTGAGTCACTGATAGATCAAGTTTAAACTAGTACATATTAGCACATTTGGTACTAACAGGCGAACAGTTGGCCATCCTGTTTTACATTGCTGGTGCATTGCGAACTGGCATGCTAAAAGCTCTGTACTCTAGAGTATGAATTGAGAGGTTACCAAAGGGAATGAGAACCAAGTCAGGTGCACGTTGATTTTGAATCATACCTATATTTTAATCTTCGATGATCTATTTGGGGGATGTTTATACTATTGTCAAATTAAGAGTAAGTAATAATTATCACTGAGATTCATTTTGTCAAGGAGTTCAGGGGATCTCTGTGTCTCTATACAGCTTTCATATTAAACAGTTTGTCGTCATGAGATAAAAGAAGGGCAAGGTCATGACTGCCTGATGCTTTGTGTTTGTCCTATGGAAAAATATTTCTCATCGAGTTCTTTGTACCCTGTGATTTTATATAAATCTTTACAGTGTACTGTATTCCTGTATTACATGGAAATATTTAGTGTTTGGACAAGAGGTCTAGGATGCACGTGTCTATTTTCTCGTTAACAAAATTAAACTTTTTATTAATAAATACACAAATAAATAAAATTTCTTAAAATTCAAAGAATTCTCTCCTCTTTAATACCTTCCTAGACTAGTTTTTAAAGTCTCCAAATGCTTTTCTATTGTTATAGTTCTTTTCATGGAGGGTAGGTTGACCTAATCATTTGACAGTCTCAGATGGTGAATGTTGTCTCAGAGGCATCTTCGCTCACCTGTACCAAACCCTTGGCTACACCCTTCTTTGCCTTTTCCTTCTCTTGTGAGGTGAGGAAACACCGAGTGCCCTGATGGGGCTGAGGCACGGCACTGAGTCTAAGCCTAGGACCTGACAATTGAGGTCACTTCTCAAAACCAATCAGTGCCATGTAGACTGAAGTCAGTTTATTCCAGGGTCACGTTCTGATTTTTCTTATAACTGATGCTGAGTTTGTGGGAGGCAACCTGATTTATTTTAGATTCTGAGCACAAAGGTCAGTATTTACTTTCATTGCTGCTGTAAAATTTAATTTAGAAAAGATTTCAGCAGCTCTTAAATGTAATTCTTCTGTTGGTTTAAAATTTGTAGATATGGGGAGTATGAGATAGGGATTGAATTTTTATTCTTTTAGAAGCTTAACTTGGCAGCAATGAGGTTGTTAGCTTTCACATGCTTAATATTTCTTGCAAGGGATTTAAATATCTATTGCAAAAACTATATTTTTTTAAATAAATCTTTGGTTCGTTGTGAAGTATTGGCCTTAGCCCTTTAGTTTTATTTTAGGAAGCATTATAAGTGTTTTCATTTCTGGACTTCTTTTACATCACAGCAATTTAAAAAAGAAAGCTTTTTTGCTTAAATAATTGTTTGCAGGATTGATATTTTGTTTTTTAACACAACTGGAATTGCAGTTTATAATTTATTTTTCTTTAACTTTTAATTTACTTTAAAATAACTAATTATATATATATATATATATACACACACACACACACATACATACATACATACATACATATAGGGGGGTGTCCACTGTGTGCCAGGTACTATCCTAGGAACTAGTAAAATAGCAGAACCACAGGGTCTTTGACCTCAAGTAGCTTAGATTCCAGTGGTAGTTGGGTGTCTTCATCTCTTTGGGCTGCAGTGACGAAGTACCATGGACTGGGTGGCTTATAAATAACAGAAATTTATTTCTCGTAGTCCTATGGCTGGAAGTCCGAGTTTAAGGTGCCCGCATAGTCAGGTTCTGGTGAGAGCCCTCTTCCTGCTGTGTCTTCACATGGCTGAGAGAGAGCTGGAGAGCTCTCTGGGGTCTCTTTTTGAAGAGCACTAATCCCATTCCTAACAGCTCTACTCTCATCACTTAATCACCTCCCAAAGGCCTTACCTCCTAATACCTCACAGTGGGAGTTAGGATGTCAACATATAAATTCTGGGGGGACACAGGCGTTTAATCTCTATGTAAAAGAAATTGAAAAAATGAAATCTATTTCTATGCTGTCATGTGATGTTAAGTACCACCAGGCAGTGGGATGAAAGTATTTGCTATTGTGTGGCAATGATCAAGGTCAACTTTATTGGTTGGGAAGTTTTAGAAGAGAGTTGTAAGCAAAAGGAAAATTTTGCCCTTTGTGACAGCCTTGGATGGACCTGGAGGACATTATGCTAAGTGAAATAAGCCAGTCAGAGAAAGACAGACACCATGTGATTTCACTCATATGTGGAATCTAATGAACAAACTGAACTAACAATCAAAACAGAGACAGGCTCATTCATAGAGAGCAGCTGACAGCTGTGGGGGGGGCAGGTGGTTAGGGGGAGGAGGGATTGAGTCAAAAGGAAAAAGGACTCATAGACATGGGCAACAGTGTGGTGATTGATTGCTGGGGGCAGGGAGATATAAAAGGGGCTAAATGACAATGGAAAAAGTACAATAAAGATTAAATTTTAAAGAAAAAAAGAAACACATACAGATTTATAAAAAAGGAAAAGTAATGGGAAAATGGAGCCATATGGATATCTAAGGAACGTGTGTTCCAAGCAGAGGGAACAGTAAGTGCAAAAGGTTGAGCAAGAAAGCCCTGTCCAGAGTCCGGTCAGCAGGGAGCAAAGTGATGGAAAGGAGGTCACAGTGACTGGGAATAGAGCATGAAGGGTCTTGCAAGCCTTGTATGGTTTTTGACTTTTATTCTGGGGAAAGTTGGGGGGGGGCATTTGGGCATTTTAAGCAGAAGAGTGAGATGCCTGCGCTGCCAAGTGGAGAGTAGACTCTCTGAGTGGGAGAGAGGATGGGAGCAGGAGGCTGGTTGGGGGAGGAAGATGTGATCCAAGTGAGACATGGTGAGTTAAATCAGGGTAGGATAGGAGCAGGCGAGGTGATACGAAGAGGTCAGACTTGGATTTGTTTTGAGGATAGAACTGCCTAAGTTTATTGACTTAATGGATCTAAGCTGTATTGAGAGAAAAAGTCAAGGGTGATAAGATATTTTTCAGTATATTGTGAAACATATCAAACATATAAAAATATTAATTACAATGGGCACCTACATTCCCACCACCTACATTCTACAGTTCTTAACATTTTTCCACATTTGCTTCAAACTTCTCATTTCGTCAATGTGTCTTAGCAAATTTTAGACATCGTGACATTTCTCCCAGACATAGTTCAGTGTGTATGTTTAAAAAGAACCATTTTACAAATATTCAAATATCATTATGGACAATAGTTTCTTATTAGCATCTAATACCTGGTGCATATTGAAATTATCCCCATGTTTTCCAAAATGACTTTTATAGCTGATTTGTGCCAACCAAGTGTCCAATCAAGGATTATTCCTTGAAGCAAATGTATTTAAGCTAAACCATTCCATCCCCACCTTTATTTTTACATTGATTTATGAAAGAGATATTGGAGTATTTGTCAGGTAGACAGTCCTCCCAAGTGGTGACTGTTTTCTTTGCCATTGATTTCATACAACTGGTCCAGAGGTGTCAGTGCCCCGAGGTCTTCCTTGCCGCTCGCTGCTATTTTGGGACCATTTTCTCAGGCAGCACTCTTAAAAGCCCTTAGCATTGAAGCTCAACCTGTCAGACACCACCAGCTCCACTACTTGTTTAGTCCTGTGCAAACTACTGTATTCTTCTCCCAGTTCTGAACACTTTAGTTCCCATCTCATGTCACTCATCAAGCACTACTACAGTGATAATTCTGTGTGTTCTGTAGAAGTTCTCTGAATTTTTGACCTCTTCTTCTTCAAAGACCTTGACCTGTCTTCACTTTACCCACCTCCTCCCATAATCATATTTCTTGATCAGTGGTTCTCTAAGTGGGGTCCCCAGACCAACATTGTCAGCATCACCTGGGAGCTTGTTATAAAGGTGAACTCTCAGACCCCACCCCAGACTACTGAGTCCAAAATGCTGGGACTGGGACCCAGAAATCTGCATTTAATAAGCCCTTCAGGTAACTCTGATGACTATGGAAGCTCGTCAGATCTTATTATGATTAGCTGTAACTCTCTGCCTCAGTTTCAAGCATCTTACCCTCACGTGCTCTGTCTTCCTAGCCCACCTATTCTACTCACCCAGCTTCTAAACTCCCTCAGCTTCACTGAGACTAGAACTTGTAGACGACCATTGTTTCACTAGTCCTCACCCCCTTACGTCCTCACTTCCCTTTCATCCAGCCACACATTTGACTAATCTCGGACTGTTCTCTTGTACAAGCCATATCCAAAAAGCAAACAATTCCTATCAGCTCTCCCTTTAAAATATACCTGGAATCTAACTTTTTAAAAACATTGGCATACCTGATTCAGAATCACACATTGCATTTAGTTGTCATCACTTTAACCTCCTTTAATCTGGAATAGATGCTCTGCCTTTCTTTGTCTTTCATGGCTTCTGCACTTTTAAAAAAAGAGGTTAAGGCCATTTTAGTTTAGGAATGCTCCTCAGTGTGTGTTTGTCTCAGTGTTTTGTCATGCTAGATCCACACTACGCACTTTGGGCAGGAGTACCACGGAAGTGGTGGTGTGCCCTTCGTGGGGCTGTGCGTTGTGTATCATGAGGCATATGTACCCGTTTGTGCCATTAAGGGTGTTGTTAATTTTGACCACTCGACCAAGGCGGTGTCTGTTAGCTTTCCTCACTGTAAATGGGGACACTTTTACCCTCTGTAATGAGAACAATAAGGAGGGACAGGGTTTAAGAATAAGTAAATATTTTGTTCCCCAACTGTCTGTCACTGATGGTTTTAGCATCCATTGCTGATTCTTGTCTGAATCATTGTTATTTTGATGGTTGAAAACAGTTATTTTCTAACTCCGTAAGTTCTCCCGTATTTATTGTTGCCATTCTACTATAAGACAGTGTTTTCCCTCCTCCCCTTTCGTATGATAGATTACGGTCTTAAATCCATTCTGTACTGTCCATATTTGGCCAGTGGGAGTCTGGAGCTCAGAGAGTAGATATTTTGTTGGAATGTTTTATATAAGTGTTATTTAAAAAATAGTTAATAGAGGCACATAGAGAAAAGTGGGAGTGAGAAGCCAGAGAGGTGAATTCTGTTGGTGATTGGGAAGGGCTTCAGTGAGAAAGTGGTACTTGAAGTGAGCTTTGAAAAAGTGGTAGAACTTTTAGAGAAAGTGGTGATAAGGTGGAGTGGAGAGGAGAAACCATCTGAACAAAGGTAGGCCTGGAATGCCTGGTATGTGGCAAATACACGGCTCCAAGGCATGATGCAGAAGCTGAAATGGAATGAAACACTTCTGCAGTTTGCTGTGCTTTTGCTGTGCTGGCTGCACTGCTTAGAATTTCCTCCATTGTCCCACCCCTGCTCTTTTGCTAAGGGATAGGGTGAGGTGTGAGGAAGGAGGGAGTTTTATATAGCGAACATAGCATGAGCCAAGAGCCACACTCCAGTAATCCCTTCTCCAGGAAACGTTTTCTGGATTCCTGATAGGAATTAACCACCCTGCTCTCGTACACTCCCGTGGCACTGCGTGACTCTGTTAACAAGTCCATTCTGTCTGTGCTGCTTCTATTTGTGCGTAGGTCTTCTTCCTTTAAAGTGTGAATCGTATCTTCATTACTTTGCCCCTCCTCCCAGCACTCAGCACACATGCTCAAAAGTGTTTCTCAACATGTGTGAGAGAAGGAGAGACGGTGGGTAGGAGTTTGTATAGGGAGGACGCTGATGTCATTTTGAGAGTTTGGGCTTGCTCCGGCCGTGGTGAGCCATGGTGCCTTTTGAATAACACAGGGCTGTTGAGCTCTGGGATGGAAGGAGAACACCAAAGTTCCTGTGCTGTGGCCTGGGGAACATTAGCCAGAGGGTGACAGCCAGGAGGGGTGGGAGGAGTGGAAAGAAGTAGTTACCATCTCCTGAACCTGGGCACTCATTTGAATGTTGGTGTTGAAAAAGAAGGAAGGAATTGCCCATGGCTTTGAGGTTTCGGGGCTGGGCGATTAGGAGACTGACAGAGGCCTCTTACCATAAAAGGGACCCCATGAGCAATTGCAGAGCAGGTAAGGAGTTCAGCAAGATCCTATTACTTCCTCATCCCAACTATCCCTGAATTCAAAATGATATGTGCTATTGAAAGATTTAATTATGTCAAATAAGATGAGAAATGAAAAATTTTCTCTACTTGAAGCACTGACTTTGGTGTAGTGAACATTTTTCATTTGACTTTAGTAATGGCTTTATTAAAAACGGACATTAGGCCCTGGCTGGTGTAGCTCAGTGGATTGAGCGTGGGCTGGGAACCAAAGGGTCCTGGTTCGATTCCCGGTCAGGGAAGATGCCTAGGTTGCAGGCCAGGTCCCCGTGAGGGCCATGTGAGAGGCAACCATACATTGCTGTTTCTCTCCCTCTCTTTCTCCCTTCCTTTCCCTCTCTCTAAAAATAAATAAAAAATAAAATCTTAAAAAACAAAACAAAACAGAAAAAAAAAAACAGACATTAGTAACTGCTTTTTTAACCTTGACTCCTGGCCACATGACAGTAACTTACCAGCAACCGGTCATCAGCTTTCTTTTGGCTCCTCTGTCCCTCCTTCCCCTTCCTAACGACAGGAGATTTGCTTGCACCTGCTCCAACTGGGTTCTAAGGGATAAACATCTTGTGAGCCCAGAAAATTGTAGTATCAAATCTCAGCCCCAACTGTGAGGCAGCACTATCGTCGAATCCCCGCTGAGCGGGGTTGCTATCCCAGTTCCCCAGGGAAGAGTCCTTCTCCCTTGGCCCCTTGTCAGGCTTGAACTTTGACCTAAGCTCTCTTTTTAGCTCCCAGAATGCATTGCTCTGGCTCCCGCCCTGACCCGGCCCTTTGTGCTCTTCTCCACTCCACAGGTCAGGCCTGGGTAGCCCTGAGGTCACCAGAATGCCCTGTTCCAATTATGAGCATGTTCATCCAAGGAGAGGAAATAGACTTTTCTATTTGTTACAGCCCATTGCTTTTCTCCCCAGAAACAAATGCTAAAGGAACATTTGATATATCATTTGTGATTTGGCAAATACATAAAAACGTTGCCTAACATTCACAAAGTTTATTTTATTCACATCTTCCTTCATAAATTAAATGCTTTGTTATAGCTCATGATTTATGTTAAGAGGGATATTCCTATTTTACTACTAGGAAATGTAAATGTTTAAATCTAATGCCATTTTTAGGAAAACTTGTAAGAATTTCAAATAAAAGTAACAAATACTATTTAAATAGCCATATAACATTCTAATTGGACTTAGTATATGGTTTTAAAGGGAATTAAAAAATGCTGGCAGAGACTAGAACTTTGTCTTTATGCTTGCCTCTTAGGTTTTTCAAACAGACCAAAGTCATTAAAAATACTCCTTAACCCCCAAAGCCACAAAAAAGAAGCTACCCAGGTCTATTATGAGAAGGTTGAACCACTGTTGAAGATTGCAGAAATAAAGACTGATGTAACAAGTAAGTCATTTTCAGAATATAATTTTGCCATTAAAAAAAAAGTATACTTAAGGAAGCAAAATAACCTGAATTTGTTCTTAATCTAAATTTAGGATACTACAGAAACACCTAATGCTCTTTTAAGTGTTTCTATAACCTCTACTGCAGCCACCTTCAGGATTATACATTTAATTATTTTTTCCTTTTTGTGATACTTTTATTAGAATATTAGTATTTTCTCTTTAAAACATTCCCCAGACTTTAAAATTTACTAAGTATCATTTTAAAGGGAGCTATACAGTTTCGGCATTTTCATTGACATGTTTGCTGTTTACATGTTATTTCTGCAGTTTGGCAAGCGGTTGAGTTTTGCTCCCTTAAAGGTTTGATGCTTCCCATGGAATCCTTCATTAGGTGGTTTTTGTTCTGACTCTGACCCCTGCTGGTTAGGTCAAAACTAAGCACTGAACTGCTGGTTTTTGAAGAATTTAGAGGCCAGAACCTTAAATCCATTGTCTCAAATAAGAAAGGTGCTTAGGTTTGTGCCCTGGAAATAGAAATTTGCTACTTCTGAAGTTAATAGAAAGAACGTTAGTAAAATCATTTTCAACTTTTGAATTTGGTGACCAAAATGTCTTTTGTTTTTTGAGACAAGATTACTTTTCCCACAGGGAGGGTGGACTGAGAGGGAGGGTGGATGCTATTGGTCATCACACCTAAATTTTTCTGGTTTTATCTCTGTGTAGCTTTGCTACACAAAATTTAGAGCATGTTCTAGTTTATGAAGAATACTGAGTAACAAGCCCACTCAGGGTGTGCGTGGGATTTCCGAGTCCCAGTTACAAATTCCTGGAGATGGGATCCAGAGCCACTGGCTTCGCTCAGCTGCAGCCACAGGGAAGGGGGTTTGCAGTGTTCCTAAGGTTAGTGAAGCCCGCACCCCGTGACTTCATGAGTTGGGGTAGAAGGAAGTTTCTAAAAATAAGAGAAAAGGCAGTCATCGTGGGAATGTCAGCCACCTGTAAAGGCATCTGTCTACTACAAGGGAAGTTCAAGAGAAATGACCATAAAAAACACAAAGAAATTTCTGAGTTAAAATAAAATCGTAGTGTAGGAGTTAACCTTTCATCTTTGTGGCTCTTGGTTTAGGTGATTTATAAGAGAAAGACACCATTCAGATCTATCATTCCTTCCTACTAAAGGTGTTCAAAGACTAGCCGAAGGACAAATTTGAAATTCATATTAGGATGAGACAATTAAAAGTGGAATAAAGTTACTGGCAAACTCAATTACTTTGTTTTTGTTTCATCTTGTTTTGATTTAATATCTGTTTTATGTGGGTATTACTATTTATTCTGTTCAAGAAGCTCTTATTGAACGATTTGTGTTAAACACTATGCAGAATGCAAGATGAGTAAGCCATACTACCTGTTCATGAGTGACCTGTAGTTTATTAGGGACTCAAATAGATATTTAAAATAAATATAATTGGGATAACACAAAAGAGCTATGGAGTCTAAAAGAGTAATACTAATTTTTATCAGAAGACTCAAAGTATTTGAACTGGGCAGCTGTGGAGTGTCAGCGGAGGTGAATACCGGCTCTCCAGGCACACGCAGCAGAAGGAAAGTGAGGGGAGGCGGGCGCGCCAGCCAGCACACACCAGTAGGCCGTGTGTGTGTTGTACCCATGATATCTTGGGAGTTCTTTTGCTCTACCTTTCAGTTTTGACTCCATCTTAAATCTGGTCTTTTCCATCATCATAAAGTGGTTGCTTGTGGATTGGATTTTTCTTCATTCAAATATAATAGGGTGAAATTTGAATTAACCTCACAATATGTATTTGAATAAGTGTGTGTGTGAGAGATCTACCATGCTTTAATCTTGAACAAGGATTCGAAATTCTTCCTTTTAGTTTGACATAGAGTGTGTATGGCCAACCTGGAGCAATCACTCTCTTAACTGTCCATAGCCTTCCCATAGGCTGAAGGCGGTGCCCCCTTTTCTCGAAGGCTGGAAATACCGAGCTGAATCCAGGTTCTAATAGGGAGAAAAAACGGGCAAACGGGCTTCTGGAAAGGCTCCAAGCGGTGTGCACTAGAGGAAGTCTGCGTCCAGATGATGGATGGATCTGTGTGCTACACTCAGAAGTTCGGTCATCAGACATTGATCTGGAGCTGGTATAAACTTTTTATCATAGTGTTGCAATCTCGTTTAGCAGAAAGAATAGGGAGCAGACAGGAAGAGAGACAGACCCAAGGAACGGAACTGGTGCAGAAGTCTGACCTAAGGCAGAGCTAATGATAGGCATGTGGTTTCCTTCTTAAAACAGCAGTATTGGAGAGACAAATGTGATGTTCTAGGGCTTTCTCTCCCCTCAATTTGTTAGTGTTATTGCATATTGTTTAGTTTGATGTAAAATAAAGTTCGAATATTACATGAAGCAAATCTAGAGTGCACATATTTGTGCAGAACACCTAATGATTAGTTGCCTAGCACTCCTCCTACAGGTAAAATGATAAAATTGCATCTTTTACTTATAGAAGCACTTCAGGATATATATTAGCTATATATTTATATAAAACTGTTTTGTATTTTGTGTGAAAGACTGAATGAATAAACACATGGATACCCATAAAGTTTTAGAATCCTCCTGCCTATTTTCAAGGTGTAGTTTTGTACTTTGAATCAGGTAATATGTTTGAAGCTACTCTTTATATTATGAAGTGCTGTAGAAATGCCATAATGCTGTACATTTCAGTTTCATAAAATCACGTAATGGTAAGATTCAGTTCGCACTTCATTTGAAAGAATAGTGATCTTACAGAGCAAAGAAAGGGCCTCTATTTTCTGCGTGTCCAGTGTGATCATTATTGTCTCGGTGCATCCTGTGGACATTGCTGAGTCCAAGTGGAATTTGAATTACATAATACATTCTATACAATGATTAATTCATTAGAAGATAGTGCTCTACAAGTGAGGCAGGACTTGAAAAATTATAGCTAGATATATTCATTATAATCTTTTCTATGAATTTCCTTTGAATGTCTCGTCACATTCATACAAATACACTTACTCCTTTCATTGTGCTTGTGCTGAAACCCCAACTATGTCTGAATATATGCCAGCAGCTTTAGAAAGAGATGAACTAATGTTGCTTACTGCCATCACCAGTGCAGTATCTTATTTCATAAAGGTTCAGAAAAACTTCTGGAAGAAGCTGGAAAGAGCTGAATTATTTTGCCAAGTAACTTGGTGTCAAAGACAACCACGAGTGGCTAGCCCGTGCTGGCATGCAATACCATTTCTTTCTCTTCCTACCAAAGCAGAGAAGACTTTAGGAATTAGAACACTAAAGGGAAGAGGAATTTTGAGCGATCCTAGATTCATAGGCTAACCCTAAGATTAATAAAGTGACAAAGTCAAGGCAGCAGAGAAATCAAACTGGAGAGAACATGGAGCCCCTCTGGTTCAGTTTCCTCCTTGAGGTAGAGTGCATGGGTGTGACCTTCCTCAGGGACGAGCACCTGGCCTTGGCCTGGCACCCTGTGACTGAGTCAGTGTGTGCCAGTAGTGGACAGTGCTGATGCACAGTCTTATCTTGAATTCAGGGTCCCTGTGCTTTTGTGCAGATTAAAAAAGGGCACCTCCTTTGTGCTGACTTACAAAAAGGTGCCCAGCTGGGCTGGTCTAGCTCAAGATCTCCCAGCAGGCTGGGTAGGTGTACGGCTGGATTGCAAACCCACCTGCCTCTTTGGCCCGGTGCCTTTGTGCAAGGCATAAATGGCACAACTCGGAGAATTTGTGAGCTGACATCTATCTCCTTGTTACTTTTAAATGTGTCCCATCTTCTGAATAAGAGTCATTGAGATATTTGAAAAGAGATACAGTAGCTCTCCTTGATCTCCTTTGTTCGTGACAGGCAATTCTATCTCCTTCAGTCAATATTTGTATTAACAAAGGACTGCTAACCCATGTCATGGTCTTTGTCATTACTATGGTCAAAGATACTTCTTGGAATGCAGCCTTGATCTTTGCCAGCTCAGGGCCCATGGAGGTGCCTGGACAGTGACCAGATAATTTTTATTTCCTGTCTGGCCCTGGGCAGAACTGTCAAGAAAGTGAAGTTTATTGTCACTTTCTTCTTTCTCCCTCCTTGTGTCTAACTTTTACCAACCCTCCTCTTTGAATTTTTCCCTTTGACACTTTGTATCTCTGACTGAAATCTTCCCTTCTTTGGAGATGACCCTTGTTATTCCTTATATCACCCAGTAGAAAGCAAGGCAATTTTTTAAGAAAACTGAGTCACAAAAGATGTTAGCTGGCTGAGGCATTTACTCATATCTATTTTACCTGCTTCTGATTAAAATTCTGGGTAGTATTCTTGCATCATAGCTAGCGAACAAGACAGAAAATTCTAGGTGAAGAGTTCTTTTCATTATCTTTTAAATAATTGTGGATATCAAAGACCGGTCCCATTTCTAATAATCAGATGCCAGTGAGGAAGTTGGAACTTTATCCCTGGGGACAGTGGAGAGTCATGAATGTAGTTTATGTTGGGAAGCAATATGATGAAGTATATGTTTGAGAAAGGTCACTCCGGCTGGACTGGGATAAAGGTTGCAGAGAGCCGGGGGAGGAGACTGTTGCAGTCTACACGTTAAAGAGGGTGGTGACTATATATAGGGCGTTGGCTTGAGAATGTTGGGATGCTGCAGCATAATTAAAGCCAGAAGCAACTGACCTTGACCATGCAGTGGTTGTGGAGAGTGAAGGAGGGGATAATCTAGGAAGAAGTCATTTTCCTGTCTTGGGCAATGGGGAGTGCGTTATGGAACTCAAACAGAACAATACAGTTGAGAAAAAAATATATTTAAAGGTGAAAATGATGGATTCCTTTTTGAGTTTACTAAGTTTGAAGCACCTACAAGACAGGACAGAAAATGACATCTCAGCATTCAATCTAATTCTATAATTTTATCACCAGACCAAAAAAGCTTTCCTTAAACCCAAATGAAATTGTTTGATTTTACTTCATTCCATTTTCTCATCAACATTCAATATCAACATCAAGACATTACTCTCTTCCAGCTTTGTCAACCTGGGGAAGTGATATTTGAATGGAAGGTAAGGATGAGGGGTCCCAGCAGTGAGAACTGTGTGTTTGAAGGTGTGGAAATAACAAGAGACTTGGAATTTCCCACGTAGAACGGGTATAGGGTAGGAGCCTCTTTGGAAAGGGACAGATGAAAGAGGAAGCTAGAGACCTTCTGGAAGCACATTTGCCCAGTGACCCACTCTTTATGTTCATTTGGAGCAGCGTGATTTGGACCTGGCTTTTTCTGATTCCAGAGCCATAATATCCCATCTAAATGCATATTTTGATTCCTACTACATCTAAATAGTAGTCCAGATTACTCTGTCATTTCCCCCTACATTATTTTTCTCTAGAATCATGTATTACTTAATATTGTATCTTTAAACAATTAGTGTAAATTGTCTTTCTCCAAAATGTAAACTCCTTGAGGTCAAAGACTTTATTCATTTTGTCCTAATATATTATGATCAGTCTTGTTTCATCTTTTCTGTCTCTCTCTTCCAGCTGTGTAATTTTATTTAACTTACATACAATGTCATTTAAAAATTATTCTTCTTGGGTAATTTCTGTCAGTGTATAATCAAATTCCAACTGCAAGATGAAAGGAAAAAATGAACTATTTCATATTTTACCTAAATAAAAAGGGCATTCAGCCATGACACAATTTCAAAGCTGATTTTAGAGCTTTAAAATATAGCTTGGGTTTAGAAAGCTTTTCCAAAGTAAGCTTTAGTATAAAAGCAAGACTTGATAAACTGATGCTCAGCATAACTATTTCTTCATAATATTCTTAATTATTTTTAATGTGTGTAGGTAAATATTTTACTATTTTGCATTTAAGATTGCAACTACTTACTGTGGTTATGAATAAATGATCGATGCAAAATCATTTATGATAACTTACACTTCCAAGCTGAAGGCTTCTTTTAAGTAGAATGTCACATAGAAAGGTTTTGGTCATGTAAATCTAACACATTCGAATAAGCTATGGGAGAATTACAAAGTAATGCTGCTGGATACAGAATGATTCTTTTAGACACCAAGACTAATAATTTTTAACAACATCTAAAAACATTGCAGGAAAAGCTTGAACCATGGTGGCACCAGGGACAGACAGGCATGAAAGATTAATGTAATCTTGCATATAATGATGCACATTCTTACACAAAAAATCCATCTGCAATGTCATGTCAGTCAGCAGAAATCTTTGATGGGCGGATACAGCTGGGCTGTCTCTTCTGGCAAAGCTGCCCTAGAAAATGCTAAATGTGGTTGGGATGCTTGGTGCCATCTGCAGTGTGCCAGTTTATCCTGTCTTCACTGGCATTTACAGTACTACATGGGGCATCATAACTGTAGAGACAGCGATAGGGAGTGACAGATTCATCTCCTCAGAGGATCCAGCTCTGGTGGGCCTGTGCCACCCTCCTCGGCATTGGATCTGTTATCTTTGGGGTTGGCTTTGCTTCATATTTTCACATCCAACTCCTCCTCCTTGTAGTCTAGCAGTTCCAGATACACATTTTTCTACTATGTAAATCTTACACTAACCTTTCAACTAATTTATTCATGTAAGGTTGCCAAAGCGATTTAACATTGACTGCTTGATGCCAGCCAATATGCCTTATTTTCAAAATACTCCAGCTCTTAGGCTTCTGATTTTAAAGAAATGTATCTTATTTAGGGAACAGTAAATGGACAGGCACCAAGATAAATTACTCAACTGTTCTGTGGGGGATATCCCCAAATGACTTATGTAGCTGGAACAAATATATGACCCTCTTTTACATAAGGCTATAAAACACATCAGACAAGTAACACTCAATCCTCTTTCTCATGATTAAAATATAAATACTCAAGATTAAGTGTTATTTTATGATCTGACCATATGTTTTTCATATTATTTTGCCAGACCAAGTTAAAAAGTATAGGTCATTATTTAAAACTTTCACTTTTCGTGTTTGTTTTTATTTATTTTTTAAAATAGTAACAGAATATGAAGGGCATGCTCTGTCACTGCTAAAGGAGTGCGAACTGCAGGAATTTGACGGGTAGGTTATATTATTAATCTGTATTTGTCATAAAGCTCATGTTGTTAAATGTTTTCATTAGTTTTTAGCTATATATTTGGGACTTACAATTTTATGTATTTGTGATATATGTAATTATCAGAGCCATAATATCCCATCTAAATATGTAACTAGGCTCTATTTCATATCTGTGCAATAACAATTAATGATAATCAATGACAGTCATCCACTTCTCAAGATCAGGCATAGGAAAGCAGAAGGAGAAATCTAATGATAAGCCCTGGGAGACTACAGTGTGCCCGCCTGTGCGTACCCAATGTGCGTACACTGCACCCATAGTCCTGAGTCCCGGCGTTACCCCTGTGAGCATCTAGAGAAGCATTGGTCCTCTCTTGCAAATTTATTGAAAGTGTTAATAGCGACCCACTAGTTATTTGGTTGTGACTGATTGTGGGTAAATATTTTATAAAAACAAATATATTATTTTCAGAATGAAGATAAGACGTTAATTTTAGTTATCTTCTCTAATTTTGTGGCTCCTCAATAAGTGTGTCACCCACAGTAGGCATTGGAAACTGTTGCTTGCAATACACTGCTGGAGTGTGCAGAAATTGTTCCCTGAAACGCAAACATTAGAAACAATGCGAGTGACATATACTTTAATAGCTATTTTAAAAAGTTAGGTGAGTTAATTTGTTAAAGTGCAGGATTGGTGTATAAGACAAAAACATTCTTTGGGGGAATTTTTTTTTTTTTGCTAAGGTGGGCAATTTCAGAGTTTTGAAAGGTGGCAAATATTGTGAATAACTGTGTCACATGGTGATGTGCAAGGGGACAACAAAGAGTCACACTCTCAGGAAGGGCAGTGGGTTGTGCAACCAAAGTGAAAGGCTTTACTCTTCTCAAAGAGCCGTTACACTGCTAAGGGAGGAAAGCGACCGGATCAGAATGGAGCATTAGGCGGGTTGTTTTTCCAAATGCCTAATAGTTCGGGTGAGAGAGAAAAATGGTGGGTCAAAAGTTTGGTAAATAAATGATTTTTCAAAAAGTAATTTAATAGAGAGGAGTAAGTCTAGATAGCAATATTACAAATATTGAGGATGAGACTATGAGAGGAGATTCATACTTAGGGCTAGAGAGATTAATTAATAAGCTACATTTAGGAATTATCTTGCAAGTATATAATTTAAGAAAAGTAATCGGGGGAATCATGCCCACTAACTACATCACCTTAATAGCTGCATGGTCCTGAAACACAGTCTCTGAGTGTATGTAAGTGTGGCTGCATTTTAAATAAAGCTGTTGCTTCAAAACACGATTATATAAATAATAACAGATAGCGTAGGTATTAGACCTGGTTTTGCCCTTCAGCATTATGAACTGTTCTGCTACATGTGGCATCTATTAAAAAGTTCCATTGGTAATTATACTTTGCAAGGATCAGGAAGAACTTTGCGGAGTGACGAAGGACCATCGTTGCCCCAGTGCAGGATGGTATTTTCTTCTTTACCTGAACCGACTTAGTCCTCCTTTATTTCACAGGACAGGTGTTGTCACTTTGCAGTATGATCTAAAAAAAATGCAGAGATCCTGTAGTTAATACCCACACTTTTTAAAGCAAATAATTTGGCCTAACATTATATGAATTGATTCCAGTAATTAACTGCTTTTAACTCTACAATACTGATTTATTTACAGCTTACTATAATGTAAAATTTTTATTGACAGTTATCTGTTTTCTAAGACCCTTTAAATAGCTTATTTATTTCCTTGGGTTCAGCTTTTTCAGTAGAAACCGGTATGGTGATTGGGATCTTAATAAAGTGGTAATTTTAGTTCACACTGCTTAGAGTTACATAGATAGGCATGTGAGAACGATGGAAACCGTTTCTTCAGGTCCTTCTAAAGAACAATTTTCTAACAAGTGGAACTATTTGAAAATGGAAATGCCCTACGTTCCTGACTTCCCTGTTCCTGAACCTGTTCAAGGAGAGACTATGTAGGAGACGTACTTTTTTAAATTCTCACTTGAGGATGTTCATTGATTTGAGAGCAGGGTCGGGGAGAGACACACACACACATTGCTGTGAGAGAGAAACATTAGTTGGTTACCTCCTGTATGTGCCCTGACAGGATCAAACCCAAAACCTAGGTATGTTCCCTGAATGGGAATTGAACCCTCAACTTTTGATTGTATGGGATGATGCTTCCAGCGACTGAGCCACCCAGCCAAGGCTATCTATATGGGAGCACTTTTTGAAGAATTTATATAAAAGACTCAAGGATGGGATTAGGTAACCTCAATATTCTGTGGGATTTTGATGAGAGAGGGGCTATCATTCCTTCAGGACTGAGCTTGAAGTATCTCTGCCTGACTCTAGAGGAGCTATTGGTAGGGAGTGACTAGGAAGTCACCTAAAGGTTTTTAGACACAGACAGAAAGGTTAAGATCATAGCAAGATTCTATATATTATTCAGCAGAGCCAAGATGATGTTTAAGACATGTTATTTGCTAAGATTCCTGAGTCACATGTTTCCATGAAGACACGTTGTGACATCTTTCTAAAGCCAACAGGAGCAGTGAGTCAGCACTCATGACAGCTGGTGGGCAACTCGGGTGCTCTAGCCAACACTCAGACCCGTTGCTAAAATTTTAGGAACCGTCCAGCTCTAGATCGTCCTCTATTTATACTGGGCATGGACAGGAAGTTCTGTAAAGGCAAAGAAAAGACTTGAAGCAGTAACAGTTGGGTGTATAAATGGGAATGTGGTTAAGCCAATCCATAGCTCTCAGGCAGTTATAATTATGCTGATATTTTCCTATTTTGTATCATGGTGTTTTTTTATTTGAATTTATTGAATTACACATTTTTTCTTTTGTTAATTTCATCATTAACTAGACCCACAATAATTTAGACATTATTTGGTTAATATTGATATTTTATCACATTGACGATGATATCTGCATCACTAAGATTAGAGAAGACGATCTCTTTTCTGAAAAAGTTTAAATGAAAAATTCAGTAGTATATTAAACATTGCAAAGATGATATTGGCTGATAGACAAATACACAAACATCCGTTTAAAATTTTTCTTTTTACCTTTTATAAAGAGAAAAAGATATCAGCCTCCAGTTGTACTTTTCTAGACAGAATCATTCTACTTGGGGCCATGGCAAGAAGAAACTTAACATAAAATATACCACATGCAAAATATTAGTTACTCTAAGGTTTATGTTTTAGGGTAACTCTTAAGTGTGGTTAAAAGAACTCATTATAAAAGGTTGATATTTTTCCCCTTTTCTTGTAGTGTCTAGAGTCTTGTGATATGTTTGTATTAAGTACACTCCTTAGGTCAAGTAACTACATCTGGAGATGATCTTAATTATCGACATAAATAAATATATACCTTCCTAACTCATTTAATTCCATGTAAGTTACACTGGTAAACTGATTTTAAAAATAATACAGCTCTCATAAGGCTATATTTTTTAAGTTTTTATATATAGGAAAGGAAAATAATATCTTGAATCAAAGTGTAGTCTCCAAGACCAAATTGTCTCATTTCAAATCCTCATTCTGTAATTTACTATGGTATGATGTAGGAGTAGTTACTTAATCTTTCAGTGCCTTAGTTTCCTAACCTATAACTTGAGTATAAATGTATGCCTATTGTATACAGTTATTGTTCAAATTAAATGAGTTAATGCACGGTGAGTGCTGAGAACAGTGCCCCATACATAGTAATTGTTCACTAAAGGTTACTTTATTGTTGTAATTATCATTTGTTATAGTTTCAAAGTACTTATCACAGCATGTTGTTACCATAACATTTCAAAGGTTTTTGTAGCAGAGCATATTGATAGAAAGGCCATGTCTACTCATTCTAGCCATGCATTAGCAGGTACCTGGTGCTGTAACTGGATGCAGAATTCCAGGGATCAGATGTTGCCATGGTACATGGAAGAGTCCACATCTTGGCTACTAAGTTAGATGCTTTGTGTGATGACTCTATGTGCTCCTTTTGGGCCACGTGCACCTCAGCAGGAAGAAGGCATGGATCTAGAAATTGGAATTAAGTTTATAAAATGTTTGAAAATTTGCTCTCAGAGATCTTTAAAATCATATAAATGAGAGTCAAATCAAACCTTGTCTTCCCCAGTTATAAAGAAGAGGCTAATGCCTACTTTCCAGAATTCTGAGAATTTAATAGAAAAGAGCCAGTGTATCACCTGACATAAAATTGGCCCTCAGTAGATATAATCACTATTTTCTGAATCAGCAGCCACAATGTGAACCCATGGAATCAGTTCAGAAATAATACCCAAGCCACAAATGGCCTGGTTCATATTGCATATCCTGGAGCCTCTTCTATCTGGAGTGGACCTGAATCGCTCAGGCTGTGCGCAGCCATGGGGCTGAACCTCAGCTGGGTGCAGGGGCTGTCAGGCTGAGAGCAAGGTGGAGAGAGGTGACAGAAAAAGCTCCCTTAGCCTCTGGATTCACCAACCTCTGGAGCTTAGGGAGCCAGGAACCCCTGCTGATTAGGGGCCACAGGCTGTTTTGTCTGGCACGTAGAGTTTTTCAATACATAGAATGCTAGTATTTACAGATTAGGGGACTCAACCTGAAATCAGAATTTGTGGCTTCTCTAGAGAAAAAAGAACAGAAGATGCGGTCCCGGAGGCCTGCCTCCCACGTGATGTGAGTGGGCGGGAACTGAGAAGTGCCTCTCCCTTAGACTGAACAGACTCGTCCATTCTTGCACCATCCCTGTCCACCTTGAGTTGTGACACCTGCTTTCAGTAACGAAATCTTCCTTCTGTGAAAGTTGAGGTGATTTTGAATCTTTTAAATACAAGTAAATATGAAACAAGTGTCTGACATCTTACACATTACTTTAATAGAGTCCCACTTCCACACCCCTGTCCTCTACTTATCATGAAATCTTTAAAAAAAATTAGCAGTACTGCCCGGCTGGTGTAGCTCAGTGGATTGAGCGCAGGCTGGGAACCAAAAGGTCCTGGTTCGATTCCCAGTTGGGGCACATGCCTGGGTTGCAGGCCAGGTCCCCAGTGAGGGCCATGTGAGAGGCAACCATACATTGCTCTTTCTCCCTCCCTTCTCCTATCTCTAAAAATAAATAAATAAAATCTTTAAAAATATATTAAAAAAAATAAAAAGATTAGCAGTACTGAACTAGGGTCAAAGGGTAGTAACACTAGTTTTAGAATCTCCAAATACCAGTGATGTCCAGGAGATGAAAACCAGTTCAGGTTTGTGATTCCTACACACATATATTAATGATAATTAGCAGTCCCTTAAATTACGGCCTCATATTTTATATGACTTTTATTGCTGTCTTTTCACGGCTATATTCAAAATTAGCAGGATTTTATGACTTTTTGTTCGCATCAGTGAAATGAATTGCACCTCACTATTATTAAAATAAACAAAATGAAAATATTATGTTTTGGGATATTAATAGAGCAAAAGGCAGATCAGATATAAATTCACATCTTCCAATGTTCTAATACCTCTTCAGCCATTTAAAATCATCCAGGTATTACATTCATGGAGTAAACTTTACCAGTGCAGTGCTAGTGCCTTCTTATCCACTGTCACACGCTAAAATGTTTGAAGATGTGTAGTAATCATGCACACAGAATATATGAGATTTGCCCTGGCTGGTGTGGCTCAGTGGAGTGAGTGCCGGCCTACAGACCAGACAGTCACTGGTTGGATCCCCAGTCAGGGCACATGCCTGGGCTGCAGGCCAGGTCCACAGTAAGGGGCACACAAGAGGCAACCACACATTGATGTTTCTCTCCCTTTCTTTCTCCCTCCCTTCCCCTCTCTAAAAATAAACTCTTTAAAAAAATAGAATATATGAAATTAATATTTTGAAGTCTAGAACTCATGAATTATTATCAGTTACTTTGAAGTTTTGCACTGTTTTACCTAATTTCTTGTTTTCTAGTGTCGTCTGTGTTGGGGGAGATGGCTCTGCCAGTGAAGTAGCCCATGCTTTACTTGTCAGAGCCCAGGAGAGCGCGGGCATGGAAGCAGACAGCATCCTGACTCCTGTCCGGGCACAGCTGCCCCTCGGCGTAATACCAGCAGGCAAGGGAGTGGCCAGGGATGTGCCAAATGGAGCCTCTCCTTCTATCTTTCTGTCATTCCCTGTTTTACATCCTAGCCTAGACAGTGTAACAGAGTTAAATGTATATACTTTGAGCCTGAAAGACCCAAGCTTGGCATCTCCACTAGCAAGTGTGAGACTTGGACGCTTTATTTTGATTTCTTTGAGCCTCATTTTCCTAATCTATGAAAGGGAGATAACCCAGTGATCACCTTGTTACAAGGCAATTGTAGTGTCGAATTAGGTGGCACGTGCAAAGGGTCTTATACGGAATGAACAGATCAGTAAATGGGATTATTATTGTTCTACCTTCCCATATAAAGGTCTGATGATCACACAGTTCCAGATAATGGAATTTCAAAACAAGACCATTCCGGTCAAACTGCTTCTAATTTCGTAGGAGGTAAAAATGTGGTAATCCCTGTAGTCAAAGTATAAACAGATAACCCTGAAAACACCAAGGAACTTATTCTGACTGCTGTCTCTCCAGCAATTAGAATAGAATGTGACACAGTGAACACTGAATCACAAAGTTAATTAAGTGGATAAATGCAAAGACAATGTTATAGAGTAAGTAACAGTTGAATGAAGCCTGAAAATGGATCGATAGATTCTGGCCTAAAAAAAAGGAGAATGAGTTTTTTTGTTTTTTTTTTCTTTTGTTTCATTTTTGCCTGCAAAAGTAATAAATACAAGGCAAAACCCAGGAGTGCTGGGGAATAGAAAATGGCCCCTTTGTTGGGTGACGACGATGCCAAACCAGGCTCAGACTATGGTGGCTCCTGGATTCCACAGGAAGGCATCTGAGTGGTGCTTGATGAACAGGGGAGAACAGTGGGAGGCTCAGGGTGTGGGAGCGGCCTGCTGAGCGCCTTTTCCAGCAAAACTGGAGATGGGGAAGGGAGCAGGGGAACACAGCAGTCAGAGGCAGGGAGAACAGCTGGAGCACAGAGGCCTCCAGGAGGGAGGAAATACCTTTTGCAAGTTTATGATGTTATGTGGGTCACTTCTCCAAAGTTACTATTTAAACGAACAATAGTGAAGGAAAGTAGTTATTTCTTTTCATTAAAAAAAATCAGACCTTTAAAGAAAAGCAGAACTATTATTTCCTGTGAAAATAATGCACATGGTTGAAAAAAACCAATGTTTTTATTTATTTGATAATCACATTCATTTAGTGTCAATTTCAGTATACTTAGCATTGACAAAGAACAAAAGATGTACAGATGTTCTTTTTGAGTATTAAGTCTGCCATACAAACAAGAATTTACAAGGATATTTGGATATATCCTGATAATTGTAAGGCATATAGAGAAAAACCTGTGGTCGTCTTGAAGTAGAAGAGAACAAAATACCCTCAACTCAGAAAGGAAAAATAGAAGATGCATTTGGGGCCAGCCACTTTGACCAAAACGGTCATTTTGTGCCATTTTGGTAGCTCTGTCTGTATTGCTGGACCTATGTCAGCATTTCCTCCATGCACCAGGGCTGCGCTTGGGTCACCGTCTTTCTTCATTACTCCTGAGGTCACGCCTTAACTCCTGAGCATTAAAAGTGGCAAGATGGGTGTCCCTACAGGTGCACATTTGACATAAAGTGAACAGTTAGCTGGAAAAACTGGTGGCTATGCTTATCTCGTTGATATGCAACTTAGATTTTATAAAGGAGTGGCATCAAGTTTTAACATTAGTGTGCATTTAAATGTATCTCTGACTTTGAAAGCATTTTCTATATGCAGTGGATATGCCACCTAAATACCTATTGTTTAGAAGATACAGCCTGTTGCCAGAACTCTGGTTGCTGTCGAGGAGCTCCAGCTTATGGATTCCATTGAACAGGAGGAGAAAGCCGTGTGTAGGCTGTATTTAACATGAGGGCTCTATGCCTACTAGTGAGAACAAGAGCTAGGCAGGAAGTTTCTAAGCTGAACATAGAAGACAGTTTGCCTTTGAAACCATTTACCTCCTGGAGAGAGACACCCAGAGGGATAGTGTTTAGTAAATTACTACACTGAGCCAGCAGACTAAGCTGCTGAATTATGGTCATACTCAAATGGATCAGATGCGGAGAAGCCTATATTTGAACTGCTGGCCATTAGCAGTGGTGTTTGTTGCTATGGGAACCGGTGCTAAGGAACTATACAGAGAGATTCAGATTAAAGGGTATGCAGGGTGTGGGTTGGGGGAGAGGGTGGAGAAAAAAAGCCTGAGAGGACATAAAAATTTAAAAAAAGCAATCCAGTTGTTGTAAAACAAGGCTCAATTCACATACTGATCCTGCAAACCGCATATTCCTATAGAGTTCACATAAATAAATTCATGCTTTCTAATTAATTTGAGGAAAATAAAATATTGCCATGGGACTGTTAATTTCTATGATATTTTGGGCATAGAACCAAAGTGTAGGTGCAGTTTTCATGAGAATTTTAGATATGCTTGACTAGGAAGTCATTACATCACATTTATCTGTTTAGATGTGGGAGACATTAACGGCCTTATGAATATTCATGGTGTCTGGTTAATTAAGTTAATTGTTCTGCAGAAGTGCTTGCACTTCCAAGGACGATTTTTTTTTTCTTTTTTCTTTTTGCCTCTGCAGCTTCTGCCTGGTACTTGTCTCAGTCTTGCTTTACACGACTAGCTACTTCTGTCCTTGCTTTGTATTTGTTGCATTTTTACAGTCTGAGAATGTGGTGGCGAGTGAGCAAAGTTGCTGGTAGTGTTCAGAAAAAATCACTTTGCAAGCTAATTAAAATGTTTACCTTGAGGTAGAACATTTATAGCTTTTGTGAGATGCTAAAAATCACATAGTTATTTATATGAGCAGTGTGTTCTTTTGGCATGTAGGCGTCTTTTAAGATGGATCATATCTTGTTTCAGGAATTGTACTCTATCTTTTAGATTGTCCAAATAAAAATATAGAGCAGTCTCTAGTTTTTGAAATTTATATCCACTTTCCTCATGAACTTTTCTTTTTGCCCCCTCCATTGGATGTCATTTATGTTTTAGTTTTTAAAAAAATATTTTTAATTACAATTACAGTCAATATTACCTTGTGTTCATTCCAGATGTACAGCACAGTGGTTAGACAATCATACACTTCACAAAGTGTCCCCCCGATATTTCCAGGACCCAACTGGCACCATACATAGTTATTATGATATTATTTCTTTTTAATTTAGAATCTAAAATACCATTCTTAAGGATTAAGGTACAACTTAATTAAAGTAGACAATGACTAAAATAATTTTCTGACTTCTGGTCATGCCTTTTGTAACTACCAAGTTGTACAGAATTAAGGAAAAGTTGCAAAGCTTGAGAAGACATGAAAGTAACAAAGTGATCTGTGGCATTCTGAAAGTGTGCTTGGGCATGCTTTGCATACTTCACACTCACAGGGAATAAACAGTCTTTATTTTCTTGAGTCATGATATGTGTCATTCTCTATTGCACATGACAACATTACATTATGCTGTTTAATAACCTTTCTAGAGGAATGCTTTTATGGCCATTCCTAATTAACCATGGTAATGGAGGAAATGGGTTTCATGGAGTACTGTAATCCATTGATAATCCTAAATATCTCATTCTAATTATGTAGCCTCCTCCAAAACCTTTACCATAAATCTGACTGGGAAGGAAAATGCACTGATTTGTTTCCTCCCCCCACCTCCCCAGTCTGGATTAATTGGCAGTTAGATGGCCAGAGGGCAGGCTGTAGAGGGTCAAAGGATTATCAAAATGGACTCGGTATCTTGGTCCTGGGTAAAGATCCACAGAGTAGCAGGTTTCTGGGCCTCAAACCTTAGGGTGCATGGAAATCACCTTGAGGACTTGCTAAAACAGAAATGCCTACCTGGGCCTTACTCCCAGATACTCCCCTTCCATGGGTTACAGGTGGAACCCAGAAATTTGTTTTTTTAATAAGCTCCTGAGGTTGCTCCCTGGACCATGGATTCTAGAAGAGTGCCTCTCCAGGTTAATGGGTATGCACACCACCTGAGCATCTTACACAACGCAGACCCTGACTTGGTAGGTCTGGAGTGGGGCTTGACAGTTGGTCTTTATAAGCACCCAGGTATTGTCATTGCTGCTGGACTCTGGGCCATATTCTGGGTAACAGGGGTCACAGCATAATTTGCCTTTTGATCAAGCATTCGGAACCAGTGTACCAATTGGTTCAGGTGGACTTTGCATTGCTATTGCTAGAGGTTTGGAAATCATTCATGCTTAGGCAGGTCCCTAATGATTATTATTATTTTAATGATGGTATTGGTTGCTACTGTCTGAGGTGACTCAGTGTTGTTACCTCAGAGTACCTGTGTGAGGTACCTCAGAGTAACTTCTCCAACTGAGCAGCCCAAGCCCACATAGGTTCACAGTGACACAAACTGCAGAGGCTAATACACATTCCCATGGGTTCACAAATCCAGGGACGAGTCTTTGCGTTCAAGGTCATGGTACATAACACATCCTCATTTTCGCAGCCCTCAGCAATGACTGGATTTCTTTCTCATATTCTGTAATTGAAGAAAACTTGTAGCTTCTTAATTTGAAACTCTCTTTACCTCCTGGGCATGGCATGTGCCCTTCAGAACCAGGCCTTTATCCCAAGATCTCAGAGACATAAATGCTATAGGGGCTGACTTGAGAGAGCTCTTTTCTTCTGTAGGTGGGAAAGATGTGGATTTTAAGTTTTTGTATCCTAATGCTTATGAAAATCATAACAGAAATCTATAATGTCTCAGTGCAGATTTTCATACCATAGCAAATACCACAGAAAATTAAATATTTTCTTCATTTAGGATACCATATGTCAGATAATAAAGGGGAACCCCTATTTGGATGGGAGCTTACCTCTAAGATTCAGTAAATGTATTTAAAGCATGTCTTCTGTACCTTGTAATGATTTTGTATATTTTTCTTAGTTATTATTTTGATTTTTATTATTTATGTATTTATGCATTTGTCTCTGCTCTCCAGAGACACCCTTCTGCTGTATGGCATTTCTTTTGGCATAGAAGTTAGAAGCCCATTTATTAAAGTTGGAAGGAGTAGACTTTGATATAGCTAGTATTTTTTGGTAGAAAATAGACATTCATGATGGAAAAAGCTGTAAGTAAGAAGATAATGTAAATGATTTTCTAATTTTTAAGCTGTTTGAAGATTAAACAATCACTCAGTAACCATTTGATGTGCATCTAAGCTGTGAATGTAAACATGAATTTCCGTTAATTTATCATCTGATATTACATAATAGCATTGTGTAAATTAAGAGCAAATGGTTAATTTAAAACCTATGCTACATTGGTTATACATATCTTAAAATTGATTTGGCAGGCTCTACTAATGTATTGGCACATTCTCTTCATGGAATCGCTCACGTGATAACTGCAACTTTGCACATTATACTGGGTAAGACTTATTTCAGAGAAGTTTGTTTTATAAGAAAGTTTTTATATTAATATAAAGAAGGCTATTTTATTTCTGTCAGACTTGCCTGAGGAAAGACAGGTTCTTTGTCTCTCCAAGCAGAGAAATGTTTGCTTAAACTCAAAAGTCAATTAGGCAAAGCTTCGGTGAGTGGGTTGCTTATCTTTTCATAATACAGATGCTAGAAAGAGTAGTAAATGAAGCGATGCTATAATCTTGATAGAAAAACCGTTGCGATGATGTTTAAGTTCACAGTTTTATAACCAGGTCAAGAAAATCCATGCACTATTTAAGTAGTACCATTTGACTGTACCAAGACTCCAGGGCTAGGATTATGTCATTGAAAGAAAAAAAAGCACATGGTAACACTTTTTAGCCAGTGCACATCTGCTAGACCTTTTATTATCCCAATTGATGAAAGCATATAAAGTCAAATGCAATGCAAAACTACTGTTAAATCTAAGTTTACTTTGCATATGTACTACATCACTTGCTAACCATGATTTATATGAATTAGCTATAAGCTGCAAAATTTACTGCTTTGTGCCTCTTTCCTTAGTACCTGAAAAAGTTGCAAATAGCAATTGCGATAGTTGCAAGTAAAGAGAGAAGAGAAAGCAAAAATATTCTTTATGGTATAACGTAGCTTGAGGTCTTCTATAAGTAAATAAATACGCTCTTCTGTGTTTGCCGTTTCGATAACTGGCACTGCTGCGCACTCACTGCTTGACTTACGTTTCATGTGCCACTCAAGGGCACGTGCAGCCGGTCGACGTCTGCACCTTCAGCACCACTGGCAGGCTTCTTCGCTTCGGCTTCTCAGCCATGTTTGGCTTTGGCGGAAGAACTCTGGCTCTGGCAGAAAAACATCGATGGATGTCCCCTAACCAACGGAGGGATTTTGCTGTAATTAAGGCACTGGCAAAACTTAAGTAAGCCTTTTTTTCTTTCTTTTTTTTTTTAGCTATATTTTATTGATTATGCTGTTACAGTTGTCCCACTTTCCCCCCTTCTATCCCAGAATCAGTGACTGTTAATGATAAATTTCATTGTGTTTTAGGCCAGAGGACTGTGAAATATCTTTTTTACCATTGAACAGCTCTCCAGATTTGCAAGAAAGGTAGGTGAAAAGCTCAAAGTAATTATCTACATCTGTGGCTTTCTTTAAAGCATAAGATAGTTTGTTATCAACAATTTATTAGCCTTGTGATATTTGGCTGATTTTCTAACATACTAGTGAATAATACAGAATTGCGGAGTCCTACGGATACTAGCAGGCTGTGTAGTTCGGTTTCTGTCTTCTGAAACAATCGTCCATCCTCTGTCCATCCAACAGCTGCTTAGTGAGTGCCTAGTATATTCCAAGCACTTTGGATACATGAGCCAAAAAACAGACAAGTAAACAAAACCCATAGTTTCTGTCTTCGTGAGAGTTTCAGTTGAGTGTGGAATACAAATATTAATCAAGGTCACACCATGGAAGTACTGCAGTCTTTTAAAAAAAGAAAGTCATTTTTTTACTGGTGATACTACCTGTAAGTGAATCAATGCAAATGTAATTTAGTAATGGGATTGTTCGCATATTTTTACTTATTGCCTAATGTCAGAAAATATTTAACACGTAATATAGGATTCTATATATATGTTTCTCATATTTAATACATGTTATTTTTTTGTGATTGTTTTTCTTTTTCTTTTCTTATTTTTAGGAGGGCACAGGGTTCTCCCAAATCTGGTGAGTCTGAAAGTATCTCCTGGAGGATCAGCCAGGTTTTGCTGACATTTGCTCTGGTGGGGGAAGGTAACCAATCACTGTCATTGTCTGCAGGCAGCAGTGCTCGGTGGCAGGTGATCCAGGGGCAGTTCCTGAATGTCAGCATTATGGCAATTCCTTGCCTGTGTTCTGTGGCACCTAGAGGGTTGGCACCTAATACCAGGTGAGCACGCGTTTTTATCGAACCATCGATACTTTTCTATAAACCAAAGTTTTCTTTCGGAATACCCCTCCCCCTCAACTCTTGGCTAGCTAGAATATCATGAGGAGTTATTCTGTCCTTGACTGTGTAATATTAGAGATTTTTAAGGAATTTGCCATTAGAGTAGGTTTAGAACAACTGTTGAACTGAAAAAATGATCAAATAGTTACTCTGATTTTTTAATATCACCGAGGGTAAAATAATGTTCCTTGAGTTTTATTGACATGATGTACTTATGTTATTTTATGTCACTTCACTTGCTTTATTTATATTTATTTACGACTTGTTCAGAATATTATATTTAATTCTGCTTTCCAAGTTCAGTGCAGATGTAAATACCCTTAGCACGAAAAGCATATGTGTGTGTGTATGTGAAACCTTTAATCAAAAGAAACATTTCAGTTAGTCTCAATCTGAAAAGTAGTACATATGAACCTACTGTCCACATTTCCTAAGAGACCTCCTGAGACATTTTACATATTGTTTTACACACAAGATAGAGATATTTTGTGTCTGGCACCTTCTTTTCCGTGGCCGTCCATTACTGGTCTGAAAAGACTTCTCTCCCATTCCTGTGGAGCACAGAAGAAAGAATCCTGAATGCTCTGGAATACAGTCAAATCCAGATTTTCCCTGGAGGTGGAATAAAAGCATGACCAGTGTACTTTGGAAACTTATAACATTATTTGAATGATTAGTTTCAAAATATTCCCTGTAAAATATTTAACCAGAATGATTAACATCTAGCAAAAAGGATTGATATTGTTGTTATTATTATTATTATTTTGCTTTAGCAATTGATATGAAGGTAATAAACAAGGAAGTATCCTAAGTCAGAGAATAAAAGGATACTTTTATTAATTTCACCAGGCACATAGGATATGTTCTACTTATTAGTGAGTGTTGAAAAGTGGAATATAAAATGATTTTCATGTTTATGAGTAAAAACTAAACCCATTTAAAAAAGAATGTTTCGGTATTGTTTTACGCTGGGAAGAGATGGCATGATAGGTCAAAGGAGGGTTGAACCCTGAGGATCAGGAGCTCTGGCTCTGTGATCGTTTTTCCTTTGTGTGCCTTTGGGCAAGGAACTTCAACTTGGGGGCTTCTTTTCCTTCTACATAAACTGACTGAATGATGGGTAATCTCCACGTCTCTTATAGCTCTAACCCGAGCTTCCATAAGATTTAAAGAGAGCTTTTTTAAAATTTCTTTGTCATGCCCTGGCTGGTGTAGCTCAGTGGATTGAGCGCAGGCTGGGAACCAGAGGGTCCCGGTTCGATTCCCTGTCAGGGCACATGCCTGGGTTGCAGGCCAGGTCCCCAGTGAGGGCCATGTGAGAGGCAACCATACATTGCTGTTTCTCTCTCTCTCTGTCTCCCTCCTTTCCCCTCTCTCTAAAATAAATAAATAAAATCTTTAAAAAAAATTTCTTTGTCATTATTATGGGAATAACTTTATATTTGCATTGAAATTGAGCTAGCAGTCACTTGCACATGTTTCTGCAAATGGCCTGTAAAGCCCCATACGCTGTGAGTGTCTCCTTTGAAATAAATCACACCCTCTAACTTTGCAGTCTCTTATTGTGAGCCCAACAGTTATGCAAGATTGAAATGCTCAGTCATTTGACCGAACCCGCGTGGAGGCATTTGTTCATTTCGTTTTTTGTCATCCATCCACCGGCCAGTTTGTTTCAGTTTCCTGTGTCACTGAGACCTGCCCATAAATAAATATTTAAATCAATTTTAGATTTTAGAAAGTGTTGAACTGTTTGTTATACCATTTGTACATATTAACTGTTTTATAATACCTCTTTGAAAAACATATATGGTTTCACATTTAGAATCCTTAAGTAAATACACTGGTTTTTAGTTTATGTCTTGATAAATCAATAGATTGCATGATAGTTTATTTTACAAAAAGCCCTGAACATAGGAGCTTGCTGAGAAGGAAGTCAATTGTTTATTAAAACCAATTTAAAAGACTGTGTCATTTAAAAATAGCACAGCAAAATATGATTTAAGAATTTTAAATAAATTCACTATGATGACAATTTATCTAACTTGCCTAAAACTTGTAGTAAACATCGTATTTGTTAAAAGGATTGATAGTCATTTCTGCTGTAATCTCTTCATAAACTTAATGTCAAATACAAATATTTAATTTCAGATTAAATAATGGAAGTATGGCTCTTATAATTGCACGGAACACTTCTAGACCAGAATTTATAAAACACCTGAAAAGATATGCCAGTGTTAAAAATCAGGTACAGTAAATTCTTTTTGTTTCTTATGTGCAAAGCTATTAATCATGGACAGAGATCTGTTACAAGACTGGACATCAAGTCCTGCCTCATAAGGAGGCTTTATTTTCTTCCAAATATATTTTTCTTCAACTTGTGCCTCCTCCACATTTTGAAAAGCATCCACCAGTGCTAATACAGACTGACCTTTTTGAGCTATGCCTTGGTAATTATATATGTGTTTTTTCTGTTTGTGTTTCTGTGCAAAGAGAAAATAGGAAATGGAGTGTTCTGTTGAAATATGAAGTAAATCAGTGATAAAATTACATGCGGGGGATGTTCTTCAGAAGGAGAAGTAGTGAAATCTGAGATTTTTAGCCTTCTTGGTTTTCTGGCAGCCAACCGTCTCTACAGTTACAACCTTTAGATTCTCCTGCCTACCTTCGTTGACTGAAATAGGTTTGCAGATAAATATGTAAAAATATACCCCTTTAATACAGACATTACTTATTATATTCAAAACTAATATATGTGGTGATATTTGTAGAGACAGAGATAGATAGGTAGATAGACAGACAGACAGACAGACAAAATGGTTTTTCCTCTGACAGGCTTTGTTTTAAAGAAAAGCAGTCACTCTCACAACCCAAATTCTTTTGACAGATGTTTTGACCCAACTATTAGGAAACAGATTCTGGAAATACGTGAATTTCTAAAATTGTGAATCTTGA